>JAZKJV010007756.1:425000-639315 GCA_037367405.1 Ottelia alismoides | reverse complement strand
TCCACCTTAGCCGGATCAACCTCATTCGCCCTGTTGGAGATGATATGGCCAAGGACCGTCCCTTGAGTCACCATGAAGTGACTCTTCTCCCAAGACAAGACAAGGTTGACCTCTACGCAGCATTGAATCATACGGTCTAGGCAGTCAAGACAAGTATTCGATACCCATCGCCATAGACCGAGAAGTCATCCATGAAGACCTCTAAAACAGTCACACACCGTGTTCAAGAAGATGGACAACAAGCACCTTTGGAATGTCGCTGGGGCGTTACATGGACCAAAGGGCATCCGTCTAAAAGCATAAGTCCCAAATGGACAGGTGAATGTCATTTTGTCCTGGTCTTCGGGTGCAATGGTCACTTGATTATAGCCCGAGTACCTGTCAAGAAAATAATAGTGACTCTTCCCAGCTAGCCTCTCAATAATCTGATCAATTGAATTGCAGTGGGAAATGATCCTTCTTGGTGGCCTCATTCAATCGTCTGTAGTCCACCTAGACCCTCCAAGAAGTGGGTACCCAGGTAGCTATCTCCTCTCCAGACTCATTCACAACTGTAGTGATACCCGTCTTCTTGGGTACCACATGAATGGACTGAGCCACTTGGAGTCGGAGATGGGGTAGATAAAATCGACGCTCCACCACTTTGAAATTTCCTTCATAACCATATCTCGAAGATTCGGGTTCAGTCGTCGCTGGAACTCACTCTAGAATCTTAGCGTCCTCTTCAAGATAGATGTGGTGGGAGCACAGAGCAGGACTAATCACCTGGAGATCAGATATATTCCATCCCTATCACCTTGCGGTTTCTTTCAAAAACCTCCATCAGACGAGATTCTTGGTTCTCTAGTCAAATCTGCTGAGATGATGATGGGGTGCTTATCTAGCTCACCCGCAAGGAATCTGTACTTCAACGACTACGGCAAGGGCTTCAATTCTGGGACAACTGGGAGGTGGCAGATCTGGCTTCTGATATATCTGTGTGAAGGCTACCAGGTCTGTAGGAGAGAACTCTCGCTGTGTGATGAATACCCATTCATCACTCTTTATTCTTCTATTTTAGCTACAAAACCTTTGCAAATACATGTAGATATGTGTAAATACAAATAATTACCAAAAGCATGCATTGTGTAAAAACCTGTAATTAGCATGTTTTTGTGCAAAAATAAAAGAATAAAGAGTAAAAATAAAAAGAGGGAAATATTTAGAATAAATATTGAGCAACCTAACCCAAGGGAGGGCTCAGCATGGCCTGACGCATAAAAGCCAAAGTAGAGGGTGATAGGAGCTCATGTGTATAGACTTTTGTAAATAAATTAAAATTATATTTTCCTCACCCAAAAAATATGCTTGTACATATTTTGTATATATTTAGAAACTCTAAAAACAAAATAAAAATTTAAAAAATAAAAATGCAAAATATTCCTCCACCATGTGCCTAGACCATCATCCTTTAACCCTATAAATAAATGTATTTATTTTCAAAACTTTTGTGATATTCTATGGCATATTTTGTAAATAACATAAATAAAAAGAAACAAAACAAAAAATCAAATAAAAATTACAAAATTAAAATACAAAAATACATTGTATATATACCATGTGTATAAATGTATATATCTATTTATTTCACCTATGTGTATAAATAATAAAAATAAAATAAAAATAGCTTTTATTCCTCATTTTATTCTATAAATAAATAAAACATAAAATAGGAATAAAATTGTACAAAAATAATAATAATAAATCAAAAATAAAAAGCCTACATATTGTATATATCCCTATATAATGTACATACCTTATTCTTATTTCCAAAAATTAATTAAAAATCACCAAAAATAGAAAAAAATAAAAGAAAAATATTTCATGTTGAAAGTTTTTGCAAAATCGGCCATTTGCTGCCTCAATTTTTAAGTGTCAAATCTTGTCCACGTGGCCAGCATCCCACTGGTCCACGGGGAATGTTGACCCCGGTCAACTCCCCCGCGGACTCTTTCCTTTTTGAGAAGACGCGCCGCCGCCGCTCGCCATTTTCTCCACGCGCCTCCAGCCTGTCGCCCACGCAAACCCCGCGCTCGGATCCTTCGCCGATCATCCGACATCCTCGCCAGATCCTTCGCCGTGAGATCCACGCATTTCCATAGCCGTCGCCTCCCAACCCTACTCGAGCCTGCAGCTATATATAGAACCACCTCCGCCGCCTCCGCGCCCCATCTTTGGCTCTTCCCCTTCTTCCCCAGTGAACTCCAGAGGCACCGCGAGAGTGACAGCAAGCGATCGCCCTGTTGCAGCGAGGCGAGGAGGTGAAACCACTGATCCGGCGTTCTTCGCCGCCGTTGCTCCGCCACCAGCGTGAGCACCGAGCCTCGGACCGAGACGACCCTTGAGGCTATGATGAATACCCATTCATCACTCTTTATTCTCCTATTTTAGCTACAAAACCTTTGCAAATACATGTAAATATGTGTAAATACAAAGAATTACCAAAAGCATGCATTGTGTAAAAAGAAATAATTAGCATGTTTTTGTGCAAAAATAAAAGAATAAAGAGTAAAAAAGAAAAAGAGGGAAATATTTAGAATAAATATTGAGCAACCTAACCCAAGGAGGGCTCAGCATGGGCCTGACCGCAATAAAAGCCAAAGGTAGAGGGAGATAGGAGCTCATGTGTACATACTTTTGTAAATAAATAAAATTATATTTTCCTCACCCAAAAATATGCTTGTATACATTTTGTATATATTTAGAAACTATTAAAAACAAAATAAAAAATTTAAAAATCAAAATTCCAAAAATGCCCTTTCACCATGTACATAGACCATCATCCTTTATTTATTTAACCCTATAAATAAATAAAATTATTTTCTAAACTTTTTGTAAATATTCTATGTTACATATTGTAAATTACATAAAATAACAAGAAACAAAACAAAAAATCAAATAAAAATTACAAAATTAAAAATACAAAAATACATTGTATAGATACCATGTATATAAATGTATTCATCTATTTATTTCACCCTTGTGTATAAATAATTAAAATAAAATAAAAATACCATTTTGTTCTTTATTTTATGATGTAAATAAATAAAATTATAAAATGGGCATAAAAATACATAAAAATAGCAAATAAAAAATCAAAAATTAAAATCTATATAGTGTACATATACCTATATATATAGCTACCCTATTTTTATTTCCAAAAATTAATTAAAAAATCACCAAAAAATAGAAAAAAATAAAAGAAAAATATTTCATGTTTTGAGTTTTCCTTAATTCGGGCCTTTTTCTACCTTAAATTAAATAAACAAAAAAATAAAAACGTGGCAGCTCCTGATTGGTCCACGGGGGATTGTTGACCCCGGTCAACTCCCCCGCGGACTCTTTCCTTTTGCGTCGACTCGCGCCCGACCCGACTTCGCCGATTTCTCCACGCGTCTCCAGCCTGTCACCTCCGCAAACCCCGTGCCCGGATCCTTCGCCAATCATCCATCATCCTCGCCGGACCCCTCGCCGAAGGATCCACACTTTCCATAGCCGTCTCCACCCAACCCTAATCGGCCCTGTCTCCATATATATCCCGACCTCCGCCGCCTCCGCGCTCATCTTTGGACCTTCTCCTTCTTCCCAGTGACCTCCAGAGGTACCGCGAGAGTGACAGCAAGCGATCGCCCTGTTGCAGCGAGGCGAGGAGGTGAAACCACTGATCTGGCGTTCTTCGCCGCCGTTGCTCCGCCACCAGCGTGAGCACCGAGCCTCGGGCCGAGACGACCCTTGAGGCTACGACCAGGAGCACCCCCTGCTCTTCCCCAGTCTCTCCGACCACCCAGGTAACCCTTTAGCCTTTCCATTTAGTTTAATTTCTTGTTTCGCCCAATTCGCATCTCCGACGTATTCCTTTGATTCCGGCCATATTGTGGACCTTCTCGATCATCGGAACGCACCGTCACCTTCGCCATTCCCTCACGCACGTTCTTCACCCCTTCACCCAACCCAGATCGCACAGGATCTGGGAATCGAGCTCCACCGTCCTCCGCTGCCGGAGCTCACTCCCCGACGCACCGATCACCCTCACGCCGCTTCTTTGGGTCGAGGCACTTTGCCCTCGACCCGCGAAGCTTTTGGTTCACTTTGCAGGTCAAGAGGAGGGTATCTGAGCCCCCCTCACTTTCAGACCAGGAGCTCTACTCCGACGACCTCGCCGGAGCCCCTCCAGGGCTCGGTTGGGCCATCGGAGACCTTCACCAGGCTGCGGGACGTCATCGCCAACCTTCTTCGATCATCAGAGGCAGCTGAGGAGGCCCACAGCACGCGCACGAGGCCGGCGAACCTCGCCGGCCACCTGTTCTTCGAGAGTCCTCCATCGGCCGTCCGATCAGCCCCAGCTCCCCAGTTCGCATCACGGCCGTCCATCCATCGAGGAGCAGATACCGTCGATCATCCTGAGGTTGATCTGGACCCATCAGAGCAGAGAGAGGGAACCACCAGCACCACCAGCCGTTCGATCTTCCACGTGGCCCCCTCTGCATCGTCGATCAGGCCCACGTGCAGAAGAAGAAAAGCGCCCGACGTCCGAGACGTTGGATCATCTACGTGGCGCGCATCCAGCCGTCGACGTTAAATAAGGGGTAATTTATCTTAGGCCCCTCGTAGTTTGTGTTTTTAATTTCAGTCATGTAAATATTTTGCGTACTTTATTTACGTAGGGGTAAATTGCACTTTGGACCTCGTATCTTTCAGTATTTGCATTTATGCCCCTGTTTGTGTGAGACACGTGCTTCGACACGTGATATTTTGGGTGCATTTGCAACTTTAGCCCGGTAGTTCTGGTTGTTTATGAATGAATGAAATATTTTTGATTTATTGCATTTATGCCCCTGTGAGCATTTTAATTCCCATGTGCGATATTTTTTGGGATATTTGCAGATAAGCCCTGGACTTTTGGTACTTGTTACCAATAAGCCCTCGGAACTTATTTTTCTTACATTGGGTCCCGAGTGCCCCAGACACGCGCCTCGCGCGTGATTTCTTGGGTATTTGCACCAGACCCCCCAGAACTTTTGGGTATTTGCACTTTGGTCCTGTGCACAGTGCCCTCCTTTGTTTTTGAATAAAATATCAAATTACCTCCAAATTCGATGAAAATTGGACACATGGCTCCTGCCATGGGTAGAATTTTTGTGAATTTTTGAGGACATTTTGATGTCATTTGCTATTTTTAAAAATCAAAAACCCTTATTTTTGCTACTGTTTAGATTCAAAAACCCCAAAAAAATATCAAAACCCTTTTAAAAATCCTATAAAATAGTTACTGTTTATTTGGTGTTCCTTGATTTTCTAGCCAATTTTGGCTATTTTCATTGAGTAAAACCCTAAAAACTTAAATACACCTCAAAACTCCTAAAAATCATTGTAAATATTTAAAAAACCCAAAACAATAATTTTGGTGCTCGAATTTTCCTTGTTTTCTCTAGTATACAGGAAAATTACCTCCAGGTCCCTTAGAGATCCTTAGATATTTTATCTTTGGGTTTTGGGCCTGGCTGGACAGTACCCCTTGCTTTTCGCATTGTTTGATTTTTAGGAAATAAAATAAACATCTGAAAAATCTCAAAAATTCACCAAAAACATACAAAAATATAAAACACATAAAAATATTTTTGTCTGAATATTTTGCTCGCTTTCTAATGCATTAAATAAATTGTTCAAGTTAATTGTTTGTGTGCTTTTCCTGTTTTCTTTATATTCCCAAAAATCCTAAAAAAATATAAAACCCTTAAAAACACTAAAAAAAATACTCTCTCGGATTTCTGACTACATCGTAGGCTGCAAGGCCAATCTGTGCTCCTTGTGTTCGACCCTGGGTGCTATACCAGGTAATCCCATAGCTAGGACCGCACTTCGTGTTTTGATCTATGAATTTATTTCGCGGTTCGATATTTTTCTTGATATACTTAGCCCGAGTGATTTAGGTCGCGACGACCATTTCTTTACCTTTACCTTAGTCGTTCGGGCGGTCATCAGAATTGCAGCGAGGCGAGGAGGTCACTGTGCTCCTGGTCGTAGCCTCAAGGGTCGTCTCGGCCCGAGGCTCGGTGCTCACGCTGGTGGCGGGAGCAACGGCGGCGAAGAACGCCGGATCAGTGGTTTCACCTCCTCGCCTCGCTGCAACAGGGGCGATCGCTTGCTGTCACTCTCGCGGTACTCTCCATCAGAATGGCGCCGTTGCCGGGGATCGAACCCGGGTCATTCTGATGACCGCCCGAACGACTAAGGTAAAGGTAAAGAAAATGGTCGTCGCGACCTAAATCACTCGGGCTAAGTATATCAAGAAAAATATCGAACCGCGAAATAAATCATAGATCAAAACACGAAGTGCGGTCCTAGCTATGGGATTAACCTGGTATAGCACCCAGGGTCGAACACAAGGAGCACAGATTGGCCTTGCAGCCTACGATGTAGTCAGAAATCCGAGAGAGTATTTTTTTTAGTGTTTTTTAAGGGTTTTTATATTTTTTAGGATTTTGGAATATAAAGAAAACAGGAAAAGCACACAAACAATTAACTTGAACAATTTATTTAATGCATTAGAAAGCGAGCAAAAATTCAGACAAAAATATTTTATGTGTTTTATATTTTTGTATGTTTTTGGTGAATTTTTGAGATTTTTCAGATGTTTATTTTATTTCCTAAAAATCAAACAATGCGAAAAGCAAGGGGTACTGTCCAGCCAGGCCCAAACCCAAAGATAAAATATCTAAGGATCTCTAAGGGACCTGGAGGTAATTTCCTGTATACTAGAGAAAACAAGGAAAATTTGAGCACCAAAATTATTATTTTGGGTTTTTAAATTATTTACTATGATTTTTAGAGAGTTTTGAGGTGTATTTAAGTTTTTAGGGTTTTTACTCAATGAAAAATAGCCAAAATTGGCTAGAAAATCAAGGAACACCAAATAAAACAGTAACTAATTTTTATAGGAGTTTTAAAAGGGTTTGATATTTTTTGGGGTTTTTGAATCTAAACAGTAGCAAAAATAAGGGTTTTTGAATTTTTAAAAATAGCAAATGACATCAAAAATGTCCTAAAAAATTCACAAAAATTCTACACCGTGGCAGGAGCCATGTGTCAAATTTTCATCGAATTGGAGGTGATTTGATATTTTATCAAAAACAAAGGAGGGGCACTGTGCACAGGGACCAAAGTCCATATACCCAAAAGTTCTGGGGGTCTGGTGCAAAATACCCAAGAAAATCACGCGCGAGGTGCGTGTCTGGGGCACTCGGGGACCCAAATGTAAGAAAAATAAGTTCCGAGGGCTTATTGGTAACAAGTACCAAAAGTCCAGGGGCTTATCTGCAAATATCCCAAAAATATCGCACATGGGGAATTAAAATGCTCACAGGGGCATAAATGACATTATCAAAAATATTTCATTCATTCAAAAACAACCAGAACTACAGGGCTAAAGTTGCAAATGCACCCAAAATATCACGTGTCGAAGCACGTGTCTCACACAAACAGGGCATAAATGCATCAAATATGAAAGATCAGAGGTCACAAAGTGCAATGTACCCTACGTAAATAAAGTACGCAAAATATTTACAGGACTGAAATTAAAAACACAAACTACGAGGGGGCCTAAGATAATTACCCCTTATTTAACGGTCGACGGCTTGATGCGCGCCACGTAGATGATCCAACGGTCTCGGACGTCCGGCGCTTTTCTTCTTCTGCACGTGGCCTGATCGACGATGCAGAGGGGGCCACGTGGAAGATCGAACGGCTGGTGGTGCTGGTGGTTCCCTCTCTCTGCTCTGACGGTCCAGATCAACCCTCAGGATGATCGACGGTATCTGCTCCTCGATGGATGGACGGCCGTGATGCGAACTGGGGAGCTGGGGCTGATCGGACGGCGATGGAGGACTCTCGAAGAACAGGTGGCCGGCGAGGTTCGCCGGCCCGTGCGCGTGTTGTGGGCCTCCTCAGCTGCCTCTGATGATCGAAGAAGGTCGGCGATGACGTCCCGCAGCTGGTGAAGGTCTCCGATGGCCCAACCGAGCCCTGGAGGGGCTCCGGCGAGGTCGTCGGAGTAGAGCTCCTGGTCTGAAAGTGAGGGGGGCTCAGATACCCTCCTCTTGACCTGCAAAGTGAACCAAAAGCTTCGCGGGTCGAGGGCAAAGTGCCTCGACCCAAAGAAGCGGCGTGAGGGTGATCGGTGGGTCGGGGTGAGTGAGCTCCGGGCGAGCGGAGGACGGTGGAGCTCGATTTCCAGATCCTGTGCGATCTGGGTTGGGTGAAGGGGTGAAGAACGTGCGTGAGGGAATGGCGAAGGTGACGGTGCGTTCCGATGATCCGAGAAGGTCTACAATATGGCCGGAATCAAAGGAATACGTCGGAGATGCGAATTGGGCGAATCAAGAAATTAAACTAAATGGAAAGGCTAAACGGGTTACCTAGGTGGTCGGAGAGACTGGGGAAGAGCAGGGGGTGCTCCTGGTCGTAGCCTCAAGGGTCGTCTCGGCCCGAGGCTCGGTGCTCACGCTGGTGGCGGAGCAACGGCGGCGGAAGAACGCCGGATCAGTGGTTTCACCTCCTCGCCTCGCTGCAACAGGGGCGATCGCTTGCTGTCACTCTCGCGGTACCTCTGGAGGTCACTGGAAGAAGGAGAAGGTCCAAAGATGAGGCGCGGAGGCGGCGGAGGTCGGGATATATATGGAGACAGGGCCGATTAGGGTTGGGTGGAGACGGCTATGGAAGGCGTGGATCCTTCGGCGAGGGGTCCGGCGAGGATGATGGATGATTGGCGAAGGATCCGGGCACGGGTTTGCGGAGGCGACAGGCTGGAGACGCGTGGAGAAATCGGCGAAGTCGGGTCGGGCGCGAGTCGACGCAAAAGGAAAGAGTCCGCGGGGGAGTTGACCGGGGTCAACAATCCCCCGTGGACCAATCAGGAGCTGCCACGTTTTTATTTTTTTGTTTATTTAATTTAAGGTAGAAAAAGGCCGAATTAGGAAAACTCAAAACATGAAATATTTTTCTTTTATTTTTTTCTTATTTTTTGGTGATTTTTAATTAATTTTTGGAAATAAAAATAGGGTAGCTATATATATAGGTATATGTACACTATATAGATTTTTAATTTTTGATTTTTTATTTGTTATTTTTATGTATTTTTATGCCCATTTTATATTTTATTTATTTACATCATAAAATAAAGAACAAAATGGTATTTTTATTTTATTTTAATTATTTTATACACAAGGGTGAAATAAATAGATGAATACATTTATATACATGGTATCTATACAATGTATTTTGTATTTTTAATTTGTAATTTTTATTTGATTTTTGTTTTGTTTCTTGTTATTTTATGTATTTACAATATGTAACATAGAATATTTACAAAAAGTTTAGAAAATAATTTTATTTATTTATACGACCAGGAGCACCCCCTGCTCTTCCCCAGTCTCTCCGACCGCCCAGGTAACCCTTTAGCCTTTCCATTTACGTAATTTTTAGTTTCCCCCATTTTGTACCTCCGACGTAATCCGTTGATTCCGGCCATATCGTGTATCTTCTCGATCATCGGAACGCACGTCACCTTCGCCATTCCCTCACGCACATTCTTCACCCCTTCGCCCAACCCAGATCGCACAGGATCTGGGAATCGAGCTCCACCGTCCTCCGCTCGCCGGAGCTCGCTCACCCCGACGCACCGTTCACCTTCACCCCACCTAACCGGGTCGAGGCACTTTGCCCTCGACCCGCGAAGCTCTTGAGCTATTTGCAGGTCAAGAGGAGGCCATCTGAGGACCCCTCATATCCAGGCCAGGAGCTTATCGCCGTCGACCGCCGCGGAGCCCCTCCCGGGCTCGGTTGGGTCATCGGAGACCACCACCAGCTGCGGGACTCCCTCGCGGACCTTCTCCGATCTTCAGGCGCAGCAGGGGAGGTCAGGAGCGCACGTACTGGGCCGGCGAACTTCGCCCACCACCTGTTTCTTCCTCGACCTTCAGGCACCGTTCGATCGCCCTCCAGCTCCAGTTTCAATCCTAGCCATCCGTTCCAGGAGCGTCAGGCATCGCACGATCAAAGGAGGAGTGATCCGGACCATTTGATCTCGAGATGAGGCGCAGCTGAGCCGACACCGTCAGATCCTCCACGTGTCTTTGTCTGAGCCCATCCGATCACGCCAAGGGTGCAGGAGTGAGGCGCCTCCGCCTCTCCACCAGTCGGATCTACACGTGGCGCACGCTCCGCCCTTGGATCGTAATAAAGGGGTAATTTACCTTAGGCCCCCTCGTAGTTTATGTTTTCACTTTCAGTCCTGTACATATTTTAGCGTTTTATTTACGTAGGGTAAATTGCACATTGGACCTCGTACTTCTTCGTATTGCATTTATGCCTGTTTGTGTGAGACACGTGCATCGAAACGTGATATTTTGGTGTATTTGCAATATTAATCCTGTATTCTGGACGTTCCTTAATGAATGAAACATTTTCAGTAATTGCATTTATGCCCCTGTGAGCATTTTATTTGCACATGTGCGTCTTTTAGTGGGATTTTTGCATAACAGTCCCTGGACTTTTAGGTACGAGTTACCAAAAGGTCCTAGGACTTGTTTTTCTTACATATAGGTCCCTGAGTGCCCCAGACACGCGCCTCGCGCGTGATTTCTTGGGTATTTTACACCAGGACCCCCAGAGCTTTGGGTATTTGCACTTTGGTCCCTGTGCACGGTGCCCCCTTTTGGATTTTGAATAAAATATCAAATCACCTCCAAATTCGATGAAAATTTGACACATGGCTCCTGCCATGGTGTAGGATTTTTGAGAATTTTCGAGGACATTTCTGAGTTTATTTGTTATTTGTAAAAATTCAAAAACGCTTATTTTTGGCACTGTTTAGCTTGAAAAATCACAAAAAAATATAAAAACCCCCTCAAAAATTCTATAAAAATTAGTTACTGTTTCTTGTGTGTTGTTTGAGTTTTCAGCCAATTTTGACTATTTTTCATTGCTTAAAAACCATAAAAACTTAAAAACACCTAAAAACTCATAAAAATCATAATAAATAATTTAAAAACCCAAAAACAATAATCTTGGTTCTCAAATTTTCCTTACTTTCTCTAGCATACAGGAAAATTACCTCCAGGTCCCTCTGAGGTCCTTAGATATTTTATCTTTGGATCTTGGGCTTGGCTGGATAGTACCTTGCCTTTTTCGCACTGTTTGATTTTTAGAAAATAAAAGACACCTTATAAAAATCCCAAAAATTCACCAAAAACACTTAAAAACCTAAAAAACATAAAAACAATTTTTCTTGAATTTTAGCTTGATTTTTGATGCTTTAAATAATTAGTAGAAGCTTGCTTGTTTTTGTGCTTCTTGTACTTTCTTCATATTTAAAAAAAATCTAAAAGTCAAAAACCACTAAAAAATCATTTTCTGAAATTTGACTACTTAGTTTTTAAATCGTGCTCCTTGTGTTCGACCCTGGTCGCTATACCAGGTAAAAAGAATAGCGAAAGACCGCTTACATTGAATTTCTTGATTTTCTGAGTGGTTTACAAATTTTTCCGTTGACCGAATTGATCGATTAAGGACAACGACATTGTGATTTATCTTCCACCTTAGTCGCGTCGATTTTCGGGTCATCAGAATGGCGCCGTTGCCGGGGAGCACGGCTTTGTAGTCATTTTTCCATATTGTCTCTCTATATTATCATTGTTTTCTGACACTCTCTCTTTGATTTTTGTGCGAGGTACTGCGTGGAAAACTTGGAGTTTATTTTTGAGGACCCGCACGGGAAGAAGAAGCAGGGAGAAGAAGAAGGAATTTTTATTTCTGAGAGAGAGAGAGAACAATATTGTTTGTAATAATTTAGAACTTGGACATTTGTGGACACTTGTAACTTAGCGGGTCTGTTTCGCCGAGTACCGGTGTGCTCGGGGGACCCATTTGGATTTTCGCGGTTTTTTCTGCGGTTTTGATAGCTAGCTGCCTTTTCTGGTGTTTACGCGGTTTTTCTCGAGCCCCTAGATTTAGGAATTTCTCTTGCTTGTGACGTAATTAGTAGGATCCACACACCTAACTGCTTATCTGTTCCCATAGATCGTTAATTGGACCTACTGAAATAAATTAATAAAAATAACCGACTCATTTGCCTTCGCAGCCTACGTGCCGCAGCCCGTCCTGTAAAGCGCTTCTCCTACCCCGTTGTGGCGGGCAGAGGAGGGACGGGCCAAGACCGGACTCTTTGGCTTGGAGGACCGTGACCGGTTAGACGGTTCTTGCGATAGAAATTTGCTCATCTAGGACTCGGTTTTTTTTCCTCGCTGCACCATTTAGGTAGTTTAATTCTGTCTTTAAATTCTGCGCGGATCACTTGCATGTAGAGTGCTGGAGACAAGGTACGCATTTCTTTCTCTGCATGCATCATTGATTTCTTCGCGCATCGGCTTTTTCGTCTTCTCCCTCTATTTTTGGCTTGATCATCAGGAGAATCGGAAAATTCGTTAGGCCGCTTGTATTTATTTTGAAAAAATTAAAAAGAAAAACAAAAAAAAATTGGGACTGGATAACACTATTGACCCTAAAAGACACTCACATTAAAAATTTGTCTTGGGGAGAGAAACCCCCTCCTTGTATGGTTTGGATGCGCGAGAGAGTGACCCGCACCCTAGGTAGAGCCCTCCGGTGCTATTTCTAGCTGACTACCGACTCTTCCGTGCGGGCCAGTCGATTGGAGTAGCATCGAGTATCCTAACAGGTCACGTAAGCGCTCTGATATTTTGTGTGTTCACCCAATAAAATTGACAAGATAAATTGACCGAGCTTTCACGGTCTTCAGATTGTGTTGCGTTGGTGAACCGGGGGTTTGCTTTGCGATCATATTTTCTCCAGATCCCATCCGCCCAACTCGCCAGATCAAGATGATGGGTAGACGATCTCTTAGGCAGCCTCTGGCTGCACCGCTTTCAGGCGCGTCTACTTCACCATCTAGGTTGGCCCGTGAGAGTCGAGACCAGCTCTCCGGGCCCGAGTACGATTCCACCCTGTTCTCCCTCGATCCCCTTTCTTTTGCTACTGAGAGACATGAGCCCGAGGAAAGACGAATTGATTTGACAGAACCTGAGTTGGGCTCATCTGATTTTGCAGACGTCACTATGGCCGGAGCCGGCAGTTCAGATGATCACTCCCGACAACCCGAACATTTTGTACTAGACCAGGGAGCGATCAACTCCACCCTGATCGCATCATTAGAGACAGTACAGAAGTAGCTACGCGATCAGGGAGCTTTCATGATTGAGATGAGAAGAGAGTTGGAGCGACTCAGAGAAGAGAGAGATCAGAGTGAGCCTGAGGACATTCCTGATGCTGATGCAGAGGCAGCAGCCGCAGCAGGACCACCGAGACCGATGCGGGAGTTACACAACCCCGGATCTACACTGATGCACCATTGGGTGGTGGTACCTGCTATCGTGGGGGATTTCAAGTTCCCTCCGAACACCCTGCAGATGCTTCCTCATTTTCACGGACTTGCCACCGAGGAGCCCCACCTCCATCTCCAGGAGTTTTTGATGATCTGCAGCACTGTCCACGACCGTCATGTGGACCAGGATACGATTCGGATGATGGCCTTCCCTTTTTCACTGGCAGATAGAGCAGCCGCCTGGCTGAAGCATTTAGGGAAGTTTGTTTACACCTGGGAGCAGCTCCGCACCGAGTACTTGAACAAGTACTATCCACTCGGGCGGACGAATGCAGCAAGGGCCCTGATCAACAACTTCTCCATGCTCCCTAACGAGCAGTTTCACGAGGCATGGGAGAGGTTCAGAGAGCTTCTGTATAGATGCCCACACCACGACATTTCCAAGCCGAACCTAGTTCAGAGCTTCTTTAGTGGGATGACGCCAGAGCTTCAGGGTCTGGTGAATGCTTCTTGCGGCGGGTCCTACTTTGCCAAGGACCACAACCAAGTCTGGGCCATCTACGAGGAGATGGCCGAAAATTACATGGTGATGTCCCAGACTCGGTTGTACACACAGAGATCTCAGCAGCCGCCAGGACCCGTGCAGTACCAGCGGATAGCACGGGTTGATGCAGGTCCATCCAGTTCGTCCACAGTTGCAGCCGCACAGGCAGAGTCGGCCGCTGCGGACATGGGGATTATCAGCGAGAAGTTGGACCGCATGGAAATAATAGAGAAGAAGCAGTGCCAGGGCATAACTCAGATGGAGCAGATGGCACAAACTCTGAGCGACATGAAGACCCATCTCTTGTGTCTTCAGGAGGCACAGACGGCTTCTCAGCCCCGTCTTCAGTCGCGAGGCGATTCCGGCGGCAGCCGCAGCTCGTCCCAGCGCTCCAGCTCCTTGCAGCAGCCTAGACAAGTTCACCTTCTACAGGCGGAGCCGTACCAGCAGCAGCAGCCCTCTTACCAGTCACCACCATCTCCAGACTTACAGATGGTGGTATATCAGCCGGATCAGCCTCTGGCAGTACTGCCGCCAGACCCCTTCGATGCAGAGCCGTTGATGGATGTCAACGGGATTTGGTACGACCGTCCCCAGCCTGGGATCCGACGAGACCATCCCGGATTCAGGTGGGGGAATGGGGGTAACCAGTCCCAACAGCAGCCAGCCGGTCAGGGAGGGCAGTACTCCCAGCAGAGAGATCACCAGCAGCCCCCAGCATACCAGTCACACCAGCCATCATCCTTCGTACCTCGTCCCTACCAGCAGCAGAGACAGACTTGGAGACGTGAGCAGCAGGCTCACCAGCAGCAGCATCCTTCCTCTTACCCCTCTCAGCCGCAGCAGCACCAGGTCCAGCAGCCTCATTACCAGAGAGGCAACCCGTCGGGCTCCCATGAGAGCCCCGCCTTGGATGATCTAGCCCGCATATTCACAGAGCAGCAGGCTACATTTAGACGGGAGATGGACGAGTTCCGCCAGGAGATGCGGGACCTGATGAGAGGGAAGGCCGCCATCCCTGCACAGATCGAGCCTAATCCGAATAGCTTGAAGAGGAAGTCTGAGCAGGTAGTTCACACTGAGCCTACCACTCCTAGTGACTCATTTGATGATATGTCGTCGGATCTATTTGATGCTGATTTTGTTACACTTAGGAGCGGTAGAAGACCAGCAGGCGGCGCCTCATCTGAGCGACAACGCGAGGATCCATCTAGAGCGCCAGATGAGGAAGAGGAGAGCGGTACTGAAGCCGCACATGATGATGACAGTGGTACTGATGCCACCCGAGATGCTGATTCCACCGGCGGTACTGAGGCCGCCGCTTCACCATATCGAGGAGGTGGTACTGACGCCACCAGCAGAGCCGAGCCAGCCCGCGGTACTGAGGCCGCAAGACGTCTAGTTGTAGAGCCAGCTAGAGGTGGTACTAAGGCCACCAATATTCATTCTGATAGAGATGTTGTCTTTCCTCGTATGGATGTATCTCAGAACTCTATTTTGAATAAAGGACAAGGTTTAGTTTCTTCTGATCCCACTGTGGTGTATGATGTATGTGAGGATCCGGTCATCGAACCGTCTAGGCCTATTCCTAGTCCTTCATCTGAGAAGGACCCTGTGATCCCCTTTCCTAGAGCCCTTGAGTTGGGGAAGGGGAAGAAAAGAGAAAAAGATCCAAAAAAGAGAGAGCAGGAGGAGTTCAGCCAGAGCATGATAGACCGATTTCACATCCAGCTGACCCTCCATGAGGCTTTGCAGCACATCCCTCTTCTTCAACGATCCTTGAGAGACAGGACCACAGTCAGGAGGAAGAAGAGGAACAACACCGCAGAGATTCATGTGTTGACAAAAGCCACGTGTTACGCGATCCAGAACCATCTGCCGACCAAGAGGCCAGATTTAGGAGCCCAGTATGTCAGATGTCAGATTAGTGAGCAGAGGTTCGACCGTACTCTATTAGATAGCGGATCGTCGATCAACCTTCTTCCGGCAGCCCTTCTCGACCACTTAGAGTTGGGCACTCTTAGACAGAGCAGGACATACCTTCAGTTTGCTGATCGGTCTGTCAAGAGGCCAAAAGGGTTGTTGCGAGATGTTGTCGTCACGATTCAGGGTTTGCAATTCCCCGTGGACTTCGTAGTGCTGGACATGGAGACCCCTGACTCGTTGACCGATTCCCCCATCATCCTCGGTCGCCCGTTCTTGGCCACAGCCAAGGCGGTGACTGACCATGACAGTGGGAAGGTATTCTTTCGCGTCCAGGGCGAGAGTATACAAATAGAGACGGTTAAGGACCACAGAGCCAGAGATAGATCCCGCTCAGAGGGCAGTACAGATTCAGAACAGCTGACAGATACAGAGCCAGACATACACCAGGACTGTGATTTTGTGATCACAGATGATGAGGCAGCTTGGGCAGATCCTGCAGCACAGACCATCCTCTCATATTCAGATACAGCTGATGCAGAGATGATAGCAGAGGATAGTCTGGAGAGCACAGCCCTGGTCCAGGATACTATTGAGTCAGCAGAGTCGGACCTTGATCGTGACACGATTTTCAGTGATGGTGGTACTAAGGCCACCCTGCTCTACGGTGGAACTGATGCCACCGCAGTTGATACAGATCCCTCGGATTCAGAATCTGATTGGGCAGATTGTGATGATCAGATGCCAGACCTGGATCCACCTGAGCCTATAGATGAGGAGGAGGTAGAGGTAGAGCAGATCAGAGACAATGCAGAGGACCCGCCTTCTCCAGATCCAGTTTGTGAGAGTTCTTTATCATTTTCCCAGGCAGATTTGGCAGAATTGTCAGCATACACACATCTTCTTCAGAAGCCAGATTTGCCAGCACCCAGCTGTCCAGAGCTAAAGCCGCTCCCTACTTCGCTGAAGTATCGATTCCTTGCGGGAGAGTCTGAGATGTACCCAGTCATCATCTCTGCCGATCTGACTGGAGAACAAGAATCCCGTCTGATGGGGGTTCTTGAAAAGAACCAAAAGGCAATTGGATGGAGCGTAGCAGATCTCCATGGGATTAGTCCCACGTTGTGCTCCCACCATATCTATCTCGAGGAAGGGGCAAAGCCGTCGCGTGAGTTCCAGCGGCGACTGAACCCCAACCTACGAGAGGTTGTCATGAAGGAAATATCAAAATGGTGGAGTGCAGATTTTATTTATCCCATTTCCGACTCCAAGTGGGTTAGCCGCTTGCATGTGGTGCCCAAGAAGACGGGCATCACGACTGTGATCAGTGAGTCGGGAGAGGAGATTGCTACACGAGTACCCACCTCTTGGCGGGTCTGCGTTGACTACAGGAGACTCAACCAGGCCACCAAGAAGGACCATTTCCCCCTGCCTTTTATTGATCAGATCATAGAGAGACTGGCAGGGAAGAGCCATTATTGCTTCCTGGATGGGTACTCGGGCTACAATCAGGTGGCCATCGCTCCTGAGGATCAGGAGAAGACCACCTTTACCTGTCCCTTCGGTACATACGCCTTTCGACGCATGCCATTTGGGCTATGCAACGCCCCTGCGACTTTTCAGAGATGCATGCTATCGATCTTTTCGGACATGGTAGGGGAGTGTTTGGAGGTCTTCATGGACGACTTCTCGGTTTACGGCGACGGATTCGATTCCTGTCTTGACTGCCTAGACCGAGTGCTCCAGCGATGTATTGCTACCCGCTTGGTTCTGTCTTGGGAGAAGAGTCACTTCATGGTGACTCAAGGGACGGTGCTTGGCCACATCATCTCCAACAGGGGCATGGAGGTTGAGCCGGCCAAGGGTGACGTCAGGAGAAAACTCGCACGCCGTCCAATTTGAAGCAGCTACGGTCATTTCTGGGGCACGTTGGTTTTTATAGGAGATTCATTCATGATTTCAGCAAGATTGCCCGACCGTTGACTGACCTCTTGACGAAAGACACTGAGTTCCTTGTCGATGACAAGTGTCTTTCGTCCTTTGAGACTCTCAGCAGTGTGTTATTGAGGCTCCTGTCCTTCAGCCACCCAATTGGTCTCTCCCATTCGAGATCATGACGGACGCCTCTGATTTTGCCGTAGGGGCCGTGCTAGGACAGAGGAGGGACGGAGTTCCGTTTGCCATACACTATGCTAGCCGCACATTGGATTCCGCCCAGCGGAATTATACGGTCACAGAGAAGGAGATGCTAGCAGTAGTGTTCTCCCTAGATAAGTTCAGATCGTATATCATTGGATCTAGAGTGACTTTTGTTTACAGATCACACCGCCATCAGGTACCTCATGGCAAAGAAGGATGCCAAGGCCAGACTGACTAGATGGATCCTTCTACTCCAGGAGTTCGATATTGAGATTAAGGATAAGCCTGGAGTCAAGAATGTGGTGGCGGATCATCTCTCCCGATTAGAGAAGCTTGAGGATTCTGAGCAGATTGATCCCATTCGAGATACCTTCCCAGATGAGGCGATCCTTGCTATCGCCTCACTCCCGTGGTATGCCGATATTGTGAACTTTCTCGTTGCAGGGAAAGTCCCACAAGATTGGCCCAAGCAGAGACTTGAGACCTTCCTTGCGAGGGCCAAGTCCTACCACTGGGAGGATCCCATCCTTTACCACAAAGGAGGGGATAGCGTCTGGCGTCGGTGTATTCCTCAGGAGGAGCATCATAGTGTCCTCACTTACTGCCACAAGCTTGAGGCAGGAGGACATCATTCTAGGAGGAGAACGGCACAGAAAGTGCTCCAATCCGGCTTGTGGTGGCCTACACTCTTCAAGGACTCTGATGAGTTCGTGAAGAGATGTACTGACTGTCAGAGGATGGGCACTTGTGGACAGCGTGATATGATGCCGATGCAGCCCATTCACTTCTGTGAGGTTTTTGACGCATGGGGGCATCGATTTCATGGGTCCATTCCCTAAGAGTCAGGGATTTGAGTACATTCTGTTGGCCGTTGATTATGTGAGTCGTTGGGTTGAGGCTATCCCCGCCCGAGCCGCTGATGCGAGGACAGTTTGCAGATTTTTGAGAAAGCATATCATCACGCGGTTCGGGGTTCCACGAGTTCTGATTTCTGATGGGGGTCTCATTTCATCAACGACCAGGTGAAGGCCCTTGCTAGCGAGTTCAGTATAGACCATCGTGTTGCCACACCTTACCATCCACAGACGAATGGTCTAGCTGAGGTGTCGAATAGGGAGATCAAGAATATTCTGCAGAAAGTCGTCCACCCTGACCGAAAGAATTGGTCACAGCTTTTGGACTCGGTCTTGTGGGCATATCGGACGTCTTTCAAGACTCCATTGGGCACATCTCCTTTCGCCTCGTTTATGGCAAGCCATGCCATTTACCTGTTGAGCTTAGACACAAGTCACTTTGGGCAGTTACAGATATTCTTATGGATCCAGATGGTGTAGGAGACCAGAGGAGGGCAGAGTTAGCCGCCTTGGAAGAGCTTAGAGATACAGCTTTCTCAAACAGCCTACATTATAAGGAGAAAGTGAAGGAGTGGCATGATTCTCATATCAGCCAAGCATTTTGAGATTGGACAGAGAGTATGGTTGTTTGATGCAAGGCTACGATTATTTCCAGGGAAGCTACAGAGCAAATGGAAGGGACCTTACTTGGTCAGAAAGGTACACGACAATGGTAGTATTGATATATCCGAATTGTCTTCTGAGAGCACCTTTCGAGTGAACGGCCAGCGGCTCAAGCCATTTCTAGATCATGAGCCGCGGGACGTTATTGTTGCCCCTATTCATTTTGCGTGAGATGTGGTCTTTTGACTCACATCTTTTGCATCTCACGCCTTATTTTCACTGTTCCTCCGCCTGTATAGATCCAGTTGTCCATATCATTCTATTCTTTAGTCCCACATCCCTTTTCTCATCTTATGATTATGCTATACTTAGGGTGTACTTTACCCTAAGTATAGGGGGGATGTCGGACCTGCGGGTATTCTTTTTATTCGATCTGCTCCTGTTTTGCTGCCTATACTTAGGGATATTTTACCCTAAGTATAGGGGGGGCAGATTCTGTATATTCTTCACTCGGATTTCCCTTCATGTACAGCTTTTTATACTTAGGATTAGTTAATCCGAAGTATAGGGGGAAACCACCGAGTCCCTCTTATTCTATTCATTTATTCATTTCTGTACTTATCCATTCCTTTTCACTTCCCTATACCAAGCACGAGTTATGTCTTCTACATCGCTCTTGATCACTCTGAGGACATCGTTCGAGCTAAGTATAGGGGGGGTGTATATATTTCATATATACTTTAGCCATAACTCGTACTTTGTGTGAGTGTGTTAATAAATAAAATGGCTAAAAATCACAAAAATTTAAAAATTTTTCATGTACATAAACCTCTTTTATCTTGCACATACATAGCTAGTGTACAAAGTATTTTTGTAAAAATGATTTCAAAAATCTTTTGTGTAAAGCTTGTGTAAATATTTTTGTATCAAAATTATGTATATAGTACAAAATTTTTCCAAAATGTTTTGAAAATCAAAAGTTTGCAAAAATCTTGTGTAAATGTTTGTAAATATCTTTTTGCAAAACTTGCACCTCATGCATCATTCATCCATGATTTCAAAACATTTTTCAAAAATTTTGCATGATTGTAAAATATTTGTAAATAGCATCTTGTGTACATATATGTATATAGTTTTTCCTGGATGAGAGTTGACATTTAAACTAAGCCTGGAATTAAATTGGGAAATGGAGCTTGAATAAGATCTTAATCCACTTAATTTTAAGAGGAACCTTATAGGACTTAGGGTTAAGGCTTTTCTGGTCCATAAGGACTTAATTCTTTGAGTCCACTAGGCTATGAGCATATGTCATCTTGATGAGCCTAAGTAGAGCACTTAACAACACACGCATGACTCTCAGAGACAATGGCTTGACTTGCACCTGCACTTACACATGGCTCTCCACGGATGAGGTGGTGAGGAGGCAGTTTCCTTTGGCTTGGGGTAGCATATGAGGGTAGTACTTCTAGGCGGAACCTCTCTTCTTCTTCTAGTGAAGGAAGTGCGCCTCAACTTGGTCTAGTGGTGATGAAGGCTAAAGACAGAAGCTGTGGGTTGCAATAAAGCTTCAAAAGAGGGATAGTCTACTGGCTCAAGGGGAAATTTCTTATATGCTGCACCATGTAGATATGCTGTACAGAAATCCTTGAAAAAAAATGCAAAAATGCAAAAAGAACTCCAAAAAAGTGGTGGGTCGGATTGAAAATTTAATAACCCCACCGGAGTGTATATAGTCAAATAAAGCAAAGCTTATGGTATCCATGTTACATCTCATGAAGCTTGCAGCGGGAGACTTAGCTACACTGGCTAAGCTTCCAAAACTCTATACTTCTACCCCCTCTTCTTGAGCCGGTTGCACTTGAACTTAGAAGGGAATACCCCGCTTCTCGAGGAAAGAGTTGCTAGACCGAGGCATTAGAGTTACCAGGTTGAGGGAGGTTGTTTCTTTATTACTTCTGAGGTGGGGAGCCACATATCACTTACACCGCATGGAAAGATTCATGGTCATTAGAGTTTGTGTATGTAGACTTGTTCTGATCTGGTTTATTGAGGAGTCTTGCCCATAGATTGGTGGAACTTGGAGGCTGTTGAGTTTTAAGCTTAAGTCCAAATAAGGTTCCGACACATTAATAATCCAAAGATCTGATCGAGCTCCATATTTCAATTTAATGAAGGAAAGTTTAATAATTCAACCTGGATCCATGTACATCCTCTTTTTCTTTTTCTTTCTTTTTCACTTCTTTTTCAAATAAGTGTTTGCTAAGGGACTAGCAAAGTTAAGCATAGGGGGGTGATGAATACCCATTCATCACTCTTTATTCTTCTATTTTAGCTACAAAAACCTTTGCAAATACATGTAGATATGTGTAAATACAAATAATTACCAAAAGCATGCATTGTGTAAAAACCTGTAATTAGCATGTTTTTGTGCAAAAATAAAAGAATAAAGAGTAAAAAGAAAAAGAGGGAAATATTTAGAATAAATATTGAGCAACCTAACCCAAGGGAGGGCTCAGCATGGGCCTGACCGCATAAAAGCCAAAGTAGAGGGAGATAGGAGCTCATGTGTATAGACTTTTGTAAATAAATAAAATTATATTTTCCTCACCCAAAAATATGCTTGTACATATTTTGTATATATTTAGAAACTCCTAAAAACAAAATAAAAATTTAAAAATCAAAAATGCAAAAATATCCCTCCACCATGTGCATAGACCATCATCCTTTAACCCTATAAATAAATGTATTTATTTTCAAAACTTTTTGTGAATATTCTATGGCATATTTTGTAAATAACAGAAATAAAAAGAAACAAAACAAAAATCAAATAAAAATTACAAAATTAAAATTACAAAAATACATTGTATATATACCATGTGTATAAATGTATATATCTATTTATTTCACCTATGTGTATAAATAATAAAAATAAAATAAAAATAGCCTTTTATTCCTCATTTTATTCTATAAATAAATAAAACATAAAATAGGAATAAAATTGTATAAAAATAATAATAAAAAATCAAAAATAAAAAGCCTACATATTGTATATATCCCTATATAATGTACATACCTTATTCTTATATCCAAAAATTAATTAAAAATCACCAAAAAATAGAAAAAAATAAAAGAAAAATATTTCATGTTGAAAGTTTTTGCAAAATCGGCCATTTGCTGCCTCATTTTTAAGTGTCAAATCTTGTCCACGTGGCAGCATCCCACTGATCCACGGGGAATGTTGACCCCGGTCAACTCCCCCGCGGACTCTTTCCTTTTTGAGAAGACGCGCGCCGCCCCGCCTTCGCCATTTTCTCCACGCGCCTCCAGCCTGTCGCCCACGCAAACCCCGTGCCCGGATCCTTCGCCGATCATCCGACATCCTCGCCAGATCCTTCGCCGTGAGATCCACGCATTCCATAGCCGTCGCCTCCCAACCCTAATCGAGCCTGCAGCTATATATAGAACCACCTCCGCCGCCTCCGTGCCCCATCTTTGGCTCTTCCCCTTCTTCCCAGTGAACTCCAGAGGCACCGCGAGAGTGACAGCAAGCGATCGCCTCTGTTGCAGCGAGGCGAGGAGGTGAAACCACTGATCCGGCGTTCTTCGCCGCCGTTGCTCCGCCACCAGCGTGAGCACCGAGCCTCGGACCGAGACGACCCTTGAGGCTACGACCAGGAGCACCCCCTGCTCTTCCCCAGTCTCTCCGACCGCCCAGGTAACCCTTTAGCCTTTCCATTTAGCGTAATTTTTAGTTTCCCCCAATTCGTACCTCCGACGTAATCCGTTGATTCCGGCCATATCGTGTATCTTCTCGATCATCGGAACGCACCGTCACATTCGCCATTCCCTCACGCACATTCTTCACCCCTTCGCCCAACCCAGATCGCACAGGATCTGGGAATCGAGCTCCACCGTCCTCCGCTCGCCGGAGCTCGCTCACCCCGACGCACCGTTCACCTTCACCCCCACCTAACCGGGTCGAGGCACTTTGCCCTCGACCCGCGAAGCTCTTGAGCTATTTTGCAGGTCAAGAGGAGGCCATCTGAGGCCCCCTCATATCCAGGCCAGGAGCTTATCGCCGTCGACCTCGCCGGAGCCCCTCCCGGGCTCGGTTGGGTCATCGGAGACCACCACCAGCTGCGGGACTCCCTCGCGGACCTTCTCCGATCTTCAGGCGCAGCAGGGGAGGTCAGGAGCGCACGTACTGGGCTGGCGAACTTCGCCCACCACCTGTTCTTCCTCGACCTTCAGGCACCGTTCGATCGCCCTCCAGCTCCAGTTTCAATCCTAGCCATCCGTTCCAGGAGCGTCAGGCATCGCACGATCAAAGGAGGAGTGATCCGGACCATTTGATCTCGAGATGAGGCGCAGCTGAGCCGACACCGTCAGATCCTCCACGTGTCTTCGTCTGAGCCATCCGATCACGCCAAGGGTTGCAGGAGTGAGGCGCCTCCGCCTCTCCACCGTCGGATCTACACGTGGCGCACGCTCCGCCCTTGGATCGTAATAAAGGGGTAATTTACCTTAGGCCCCCTCGTAGTTTATGTTTTCACTTTCAGTCCTGTAAATATTTTATGCGTTTTATTTACGTAGGGTAAATTGCACATTGGACCTCGTACTTCTTCGTATTTGCATTTATGCCCTTGTTTGTGTGAGACACGTGCATCGACACGTGATATTTTGGTGTATTTGCAATATTAATCCTGTAGTTCTGGACGTTCCTTAATGAATGAAACATTTTCAGTAATTGCATTTATGCCCCTGTGAGCATTTTATTTGCACATGTGCGTCTTTTAGTGGGATTTTTGCATAACAGTCCCTGGACTTTTAGGTACGAGTTACCAAAAGGTCCTAGGACTTGTTTTTCTTACATATAGGTCCCTGAGTGCCCCAGACACGCGCCTCGCACGTGATTTCTTGGGTATTTTGCACCAGGACCCCCAGAGCTTTGGGTATTTGCACTTTGGTCCCTGTGCACAGTGCCCCCTTTTGGATTTTGAATAAAATATCAAATCACCTCCAAATTTGATGAAAATTTGACACATGGCTCCTGCTATGGTGTAGGATTTTTGAGAATTTTCGAGGACATTTCTGAGTTTATTTGTTATTTTTAAAAATTCAAAAACGCTTATTTTTGGCACTGTTTAGCTTAAAAAACCACAAAAAATATAAAAACCCACTCAAAAATTCTATAAAAATTAGTTACTAGTTCTTGTGTGTTGTTTGAGTTTTCAGCCAATTTTGGCTGTTTTTCATTGCTTAAAAACCATAAAAACTTAAAAACACCTAAAAACTAATAAAAATCATAATAAATAATTTAAAAACCCAAAAACAATAATCTTGGTGCTCAAATTTTCCTTACTTTCTCTAGTATACAGGAAAATTACCTCCAGGTCCCTCTGAGGTCCTTAGATATTTTATCTTTGGATCTTGGGCTTGGCTGGACAGTACCTTGCCTTTTTCGCACTGTTTGATTTTTAGAAAATAAAAGACACCTTATAAAAATCCCAAAAATTCACCAAAAACACTTAAAAACCTAAAAAACATAAAAACAATTTTTCTTGAATTTTAGCTTGATTTTTGATGCTTTAAATAATTAGTAGAAGCTTGCTTGTTTTTGTGCTTCTTGTACTTTCTTCATATTTAAAAAAAAATCTAAAAGTCAAAAACCACTAAAAAATCATTTTCTGAAATTTGACTACTTAGTTTTTAAATCGTGCTCCTTGTGTTCGACCCTGGTCGCTATACCAGGTAAAAAGAATAGCGAAAGACCGCTTACATTGAATTTCTTGATTTTCTGAGTGGTTTACAAATTTTTCCGTTGACCGAATTGATCGATTAAGGACAACGACATTGTGATTTATCTTCCACCTTAGTCGCGTCGATTTTCGGGTCATCACTGTGCACGAAAATCCGAAGAAGCGACAAGAAGACATAGCTCGTACTAAGCATAGAGAGAAAAATAATAAAAAGAAGGAAGAGATGGGGCGGTTGAGGTCAAGGGTAGAAATGGTTGAATATATACAGGGCAGGAATCGGTTCCCCCTATACTTAGGCTTTGGTCAGCCTAAGTATAGGACAAGAGTGAGTATGAGAATCGATGAATCTGGAGAATGTACAGATTGAATAGTGGACCCTGCTGAATCATCTATAAGTTGTACTGGCTCGTACTACATCCTATCTGTCAGCTCAGAAGGAATCGGACATGGTAAACAGTCATCAAAATCATCCCAATCAATGTCTGAGTCCGAGGGATATGAACTAGAAGAACAAGAATGAAATTCTGCTTGACTACTCATCCCAGAAATGTCGGCGTCAAATGTGTCCTCTGCTAGGGCATGCTCTCCAAGCTCTGAACTGCCATAAGCTGTAAGTATGTTGAATCTGCAGGCAAGGCAAGGGCTCGTGCTATGGGATTTTTCCAAATGGATTCATCATCTGTCATCACAAAATCACACTAATGGTGGACGTCTCGCTCAGCCTCTATCATTTGCTCGGTATCACTGGACTGCTCTGAGCATGCTGATTCTCTTTCTCTAGTCTCGTCGATCGTCTCTATTTGTATACTTTTACCCTCTATGCGAAAGTACACCTTTCCACAATCATGGTCGGTCACCGCTTGGCAGTGGCCAAGAATGGGCGTTCAAGTATGATGGGGGCATCTGTTACCGACTCAGGGATCTCCATGTCCAGTACAACAAAGTTCACAGGGAATTTCAGGCCCTGAATGGTAACGATGATGTCTCTTAACAACCCCTTCGGCCTGTTAATCGACCTATCAGCAAACTGAAGGACTGTCCTGCTCCGAAGAAGAGGACCAAACTCGAATTGGTCGAGTAAGGCTGCCGGAAGGAGGTTGATAGAAGAGCCCCTGTCTAATAGAGTATGGTCAAACTGCTGCTCTTGAATCTCGCATCTGACATAGTGAGCTCCTGCATTAGGTCTCTTGGCTGGCAATCTGTTCTGAATGGCAAAGCAAGTCGAGCGGGTGAGCACATAGATCTCATCTCTGCGGTTCCTCCTCTTCTTGTGGATTGTAGTCTTCTCTCTCAAATTCTTTTGGAAGAGGGGGATGTGCTCAAGCACCTCCTGTAGAGTCAGCTGGATCTGAAATCTGTCAATCATTTGGTTGTTGAACTCTAACTGGTGTGTCTTTTTGGGATTTTCTCTTTTATTCCCTTTCACCGAGTGGAGTACTTGAGGGAAGGGGATGGTAGGGGCCTCCTCAGATGGAGGATTAGGAATAGGTCCCTGTTCTTGTGAAGGAATGGAATCCATACAATGATCATCATGTAATACATATGGACTCGAAGTGGATACATAAACCTTTCCTTTATTCATATTTTTGTTCTTTTTCTTGTTACCACAATCCTGAGATACAAAAGGTGGCAACACAATAGGTGGGAGCTCAACAAAAGTAGAAGTGGTGGCCTTAGTACCACCCATGGCATCTGACTTCACGGCATCAACACCGCGCTCTGGATCTGCATCAAGCAAAATGGTGGTCTCAGCACCACCGTCTGCATCGGGTGTCACGACGGCCTCAGCATCGTCATATGGATTTCCATCCTTGGTGGCATCAGCACCACCGTCATCAACATCATCAACGGCATCAGCACCACTATTCTCCTCATCTGGCACTCCTGGTTCCTCGTGTGGCTGTCGCTCAGATGAGGCGCCATCGGCTGGCATCCTACCGCTCCTAGTAGTCACGAAATCAGCATCACAAAAAGAAGACATGTCATCCAAAAAATCATTAGGAGTGGTATCCTCTGAAGACTGTACCTGCTCAGATTTCCTCTACAAGTTGTTCGGATTAGGCTCAATCTGTGTTGGTATGGAGGCCTTGTCCTTGATGATATCCCTCATCTCCTATCGGAACTCATCCATTTCCCGGCGGAAGGATGCCTGCTGTTCAAAGAGCAAGCGGGCGAGGTCATCTAGAGCTGGGTTCTTGAAGTCAGGTGCCTGAGAATCGGAAGTGTTCCCTTACTGGAAATGAGGATGTTGCTGCTGAGAACAGTGAGAGGGAGGATGGGAGTATGTCTGGTGAGGTTGCTGACACTACCTCCACTGCTATCCCTGATAGAAGGGACGAGGACCCTGATGATAATGCTGTTGGGAATGATGAAGCTGCTGTTGGTGCTGGCTGTTCTGACCACCCTGAGCAGTGCTGTTGGGAGGAGGTGCCTCCGGTGGTCCAACGGAATCTGGGGTGATCACGCCGAATCTCGACCTGTTGTGGGTACCGGTCGTACCATATCCCATTGACTATCATCAATGGTTCCTGCTCAACGGGTGGTGGATGGAGAACTGCCAGTGGCTGATCCTGCTGATACACCACCATCTAAGTGTCCTGAGATGGTGGCGGCAATGCGTAGTGTTGTAGCTGTTGGGCATGCTCTGCATGGATATGGTGAACCTGACGGTACGTGGCAGAGGGCTAGGTGGAGCTGCTACTGCTGGGATCAGCACGTGACCTGGGAGGCTGCTAAATAGACGCATGTGCCTCCTGAATGCATAAGATCTGCATCTTTAGGTCACTCATAGTCTTCGTCAATTGGTCCATCTGGGCCAGACCTTGACTCTGTTTCTTCTCAAGGATCTCGATGCGGTCCAACTTCTCGCTGATGATCTCCATGTCGACAGCGGTGGATTCGACCTGAGCTGTGGCTGCTGACGGAGTGTGTATTGGCATAGATGCGTGCAATTCTCTGAAATCCAACTGCTTGTGGTGGAATCTTCGGCTGTGTGTAGATGCAGGCTTGGGCCATGACCGTGGATTTCTCTACCATTCCCTCATAGATCTCCTAAACCGCATCTTCTCCCTTGGAGAAATAAGATCCACCACAAGAGGCATTAACAAGCCCCTGTAGCTCCGGTGTTAGCCTGTAAAAGAAACTCTGAACCAGGTTGGGCTTTGATATATCATGATGTGGACACCAGTCGATGAGCTCTCTGAATCGATCCTAAGCCTCATGGAACTGCTCGTTTGGGATCATCGTGAAGTTGCTAATCATTGCTCGTGTTGCATTGGTCCGGCCAAGTGGATAGTACTTGTTCAAGTACTCGGTCTGGAGTTGTGCCCAGGATGTGACGTACCTCCCAAGATGTTTCAGCCAATATGTTGCTCTGTCAGCCAAGGAGAATGGGAAGGCAATCATTTTGATCGTGTCCTCTTCCACAAATCTGTCATGGACAGTGCTGCAAATCATCTCAAACTCCTGCAAATAGAGATGAGGCTCCTCGGTGGCCAACCCATGAAACTTGGGCAATAACTGAAAGGTCAGCGGGCGAAGGTCGAAGTTCCCAATAATGGGAGGAAGCTGGATCCATCGGTGAGTGAGAGTTGCAGCTGGGTTGTGCAACTACCTCATGGTCATCGGCGGCGGCCTCTCCTGGTTAGGTTCTCCCCCTCCGCCTTCTGCTTGGGGTATGTCTTCACCACCTCCCTCAGGCCTGTCATCTCTACCCTCTCGCATCTGCGTCAGCTCTCTCATAATGTCACCCATGAATACTCCCTGGTCTCTGATATGTCTCTGCATAGTCTCCAGGGAGGCTAACAGTGAATTGTTGATGGTAGCTTGATCATATATGAATGGATGTTTTCCCTGATCATCTGGGTGTTACTCTCTGCTGGTCATTTCTTGTGTCTCTGCAAAGGCAAAAGAACCCATCTCAGGTGCCGTCAAATGCTCTGAACTGTGTGCTGCACTAAACTCTGGCACCACTGGACTGATGGAAGAAGAAGGATGGTCGAGGGGGAACAGGGTGGACGTAAACTCAGGCTCAGAGAGTGGGTCAGGACTCCCCGAAGCCGACCTAGATGAGTAGGAAGGAGTGCTCGATAGCGGTGCCACCAGACGTGGCCTAAGGGATCTCCTTCCCATAATTTTGATCTGGAAAAAGGGCAGATGAGATCTGGAATGCAAACAAGATGTAAAAACAAACCCCCAATTCACCTATGCAACTATGAACAGATGACCATGAAGGTTTGGTCTTTTATCTTGTAAATTTTTATTAAGGAGATCAGTCAATCTATCAGAGTGATTAAGCGAGCTGTTGGGAACCCAACTCTCCTAGCCAACTATCTCAATCCCAAATGAGATCTTTCCCAGCTAGTAGGAGTTGCGGACCGTTTACCGTCTACCCGATCAACCTCGTCTGCTAAGGATGTCACGGTCCGCTTTACCGGTTACCGGAGAGATCCTCACCGGAGAACAACACACCAAGACCAGTAGTCAACTAAGATTTCGGGTGTGGCTCTAGCCTAGTGTGCGGGTCACTCTCTCACTGCAGATAAGTCAAACAAGGGGGTTACTCTCTCCAAGATAAAATTTTTAAAAGAATGAGGCGAGTTTTAGAGTCAAGTTTGCATTAGCAGTCCCAATTTTATGGTTTTCACTTTTTAAATCTTTTTCTGAATAAAGACAACACCTAACGAATTTTCCGATCTCCTGATTATTTTAAGTCTAATAAAACGAAGGAGGAAGTCGAAAAAGCCGATGCGCGATCAAACACAATGATGCATGCAGAGATAGAAATGCGTACCTTGCTCCAGCACTCTACATGAAGGGTGATCCGCTCATAAATTTAAAGACAGGAACAAAACTACCTATATGATGCACGAGGAAATCGTCCCTAGATGAGCAACTTCTATTAATCGTGAAGCACAAGTAGCTATGACTCGGAAGAGAGACCAGAGTCTGGTCTTGGGAGCCGATCAGTGTCTAACATAATGGATCCTGCACGCGTTGTATATGACCCCTCCCGGCACGTGGTCTCTAGTCCAAGTAGATAGCTTTTTTAGTTGAATTTTTTAGCCAAGTTCAATTACGATCTATAGGCACAAGCAAGATATTAAGTGTTGGGCCTTAGCTATTTACGTCACAATCAATAGAAATTACTAAAGCTAGTGGCTAAATCCGCGTGAAACAAGTAGGTAATAAATCGACAAAAATCATGAGAAAACCATGAAAAACCGACGAGGTCCCCAAGGAAACAATCCTCGGGTACTGGACCTCGTAAAGTGCTGAAGTGTCCAAGTCTTGTTTAAGTTACGAAATTAGAAGTCACTCTCTCACTTGAATTAGACAAATATATGCAAGAAAATAAATGAGCCAATCTACAAAATCTCTAAGTCCTCCTCGTGTAGGGGTAACAAGTCGAAGCCGGGTTCACGTGGGTACGCAGGCGCCTAAAGAAACACGCCTCCCTCGATTCGCGGTACCTCCACAAATCAACAAAGAGGGTGGTCAGATAGCTCAAAAATGCAAATCAAATATAAAGGAAATAAATGAGGCAAAAATAGTAGACAATCATTCACAATCAGTCACAAAATATAATCTGTATGTTGATGCTCCCCGACAATGGTGCCATTTGATTACCCAAGAAATACAGGGATCTAAATGTATCTCACAAGGCGGAGACAAAGTCGTTGTGGCGACCCTCTATAAATCCCGGCTAAGTCAACAATTAACCTACAATAACAATCAATCACTGAGAAGCAAATGTGGAGTTAAAATTTATTATAACTCTACAATAAGTGTGTATAGGTGCAAGTATGTGTAGAGTGTCGAACTCAGGGAGCAAGCAGGATAGATCTAAAAAGTGCTCAATATTGAATGTGATGATCTACCTACAAATGTGCTATTTTTATGGGTTTTTAATTATATATATTATTTTTAATTTACTGATTTTATATTTTCTTTTTATATTTTATATTTTTGTATTTCCCTTTTCTATAAAATAAGATACAAGGCTATATAGAATATATAAAAATAAGAGAAAAGAGAGGTAAAATTATTCAAAATTCAGGTAATGAAATATTTTTGTGCTTTTTATATTTTTCTATTGTTTTTGTGATTTTTCTAGATTTTTCCCAATTTGTTTGGGTATTTTTAAAAGCAAAACTACTAGAAAACAATAAACAAAGTTGCTGGACGAAATTAAAAGGAGGATGAAAAATATCAAACAGAATCAAGACATCCTCAAACTAATTTTAAAATAAAGATAACAAAATAGGGAAACTTCAGAAAATGAGATTGTATTTTTAGGATTTTGTGGGATTTTTAAGATTTTTATGAAGTTTTTAGGGGTTTTCTAATTTTTAGCGTTTTACTCTGAATTTTTTAGTAATTTTTGGGCTAAAGTGAAAAGACACAGAAACAAAGAAAAGGTGATTTTTTAGAATTTTCACCGGGTTTTAATATTTTTTGGGTATTTTTTAATGCAAACAGTGTTAAAAATGCATGTTTTTGAATTTTTATAAAAAATAAAATGCAATAGAAATGTAAAATAAAAATATGACATGAAAGAGTAGCCAAACAGGAAGCTAAGTTAATTTTTTGGTGATTTTTGGAATTTTATAGATGAACGAAATAAATAGACACAACAAAGAGAAACTACATTACTAGCAAGGGCATATATGTACATATCCAGAAATCCAGGGGCTAATGTGCAATTTTCCCACAAAATATATAACTAACTTACAAAAATCCAGGACCAGTCACAAATAACAAGACTCGTAAGCGTACGCCTGCAATTTCTCCAGGCCCGCACGTGACTACACACGCGCCTGGGGAGAACTAAAATGCGAATACAAAAACCTTAGGGGCCTACTTGAAATTTTTTCAGAAATATTATCCTTAAAAAAGCAGTTCCTGGACTAAAACTAAATACGAAAACTTGCAGGGGGTCCTTGCAAAATTCCCACCACCCTACGTGCACAGGTCATGTGAGGTGACGTGGATAGGGACCTAAGTGTGAATAATGAAAGTTCAAGGATCTCAACGCAAATATTACAAAACATTCAAACTGCAAATGAAAGTTTTAGTGCTATGAAATAAATACAAAAACATCAGGGTAAAAGATGCAAAATACCCAGGCTAAAGGACTCGTGCGCGATCGGACGACTGGGGCTGTCCACTTAACCACGCGGCACGTACATAATGCGCGATGAGAGTTCGACGATCCACGGCCTATATTAGATCCCCTTGGCTGATCAAACGGTGGCTACTGGTGAGGATCCAACTGTTGGGACGAGATCTGGAGAGGCGACGAGATACAACGGCGAAGAAGGGCTCGGGAAGAACAGGGAAGAAGCGCCGGCGAGGCAAACTTCCCTGCTCTCGATCTCCGTCATCCGGTGATGCTCGAGGCGCAAAGGCATCCGACGGCGCTCCTGAGGTCCTCCTTTTCTTCCTGGTAGCTCCAAAAGACTCCAGTGTGGGCCAGAGCTCGCTGGGGGAGGCGATGGAGCTGGCGGGCTCCGGGAACCTCCGGCGAGGGTCAAAATGAGCTCTAGGTACTCTTCAACGTGCTTAGACCTGTAAAAAAGAATGAGAAGGTCCAGGGCAAAATGCTTGGACCCCGCAATGGAGAGAAAAGCGACGTGGAACGGTGGCACGATACGGGTGGTCGGAGCCGCTCCGGCGAGGGCTCGATTTGAGCGATTTGATGGACAAAATGCAACGATTCTTGGGGGATTAGGATCCTAAAGCTATGGGGAGCAAAATGTGCAAAGAAAAGAGCAGACGTCGAAGGTGGTATGCCTGAGGTGAGGGAAACCTCGATGCCGGAGAAGGCGGAGGTGGTGGTGACGCCTCTGGCCGTCCTCGACTTGCCCAACGACATGGGGGTGGAGCTGTCACCTCCAGATACCCGTAGAGCTCGAAAAGAAGGCGGAAGGTGGACCGGAGGGACTCAAATTTTGAATGGAAATTGGGTATGCGTATAAGGGGTTGACTGATAGGCAAGGAAGAACGAGGCACAGCGGATGTTTCGTCTATCCATCGATCGAGGTTGCATATGGGCATGCATGCCCATTGATCGAGGATCAAAAGTCACGAAGACACTAACTCGAATGGATGCAAGAGCACGCCTCGAAAAAATCGAGAAAGAAGGGTCAAACCGAGGTTCTGACAAAGGGACAGAGGGGAGGACAACTAGTTGACCGCGGTCAACGTGGACTGTCACCTGGTTGGTCCACATGGACCAACCAGGAAAAACCCTACAAAATTTCATTGAAAATTCATTTAAAATTAGTAAATGAATTTATTATTTCTGGAGTATAAAATAAAAAATATTTTTTATTTTATGAATTATTTTATTACAATTTTTATTTATTTTTATGAGGTATAAAAATACAAGTTACCTTTTTAGGCTCATATAGATATGTATATTTATATATTTTATTAATTTATTTTTATTTTGTATATTTAATAATATTATTATTTTTATTATTTTATAAATTTATAAAATATTTTTATACACTTAAATATATTTTTATTTTATTTTTCTGAAGTGTTTTGTACACATAATAAAATAGGATAATTAATTGTATAGGTAGATGTACAGGTATTATACCTAGGTATGATATTCAGGTATTTTATTTTTGTGTTTTTCTTGTATATTTATTCCTATTTTAATATATATATATATTATAAATAATATTTACGAAATTATAAAAATATAGAATTACCAAAATAAAGAACAATAAATAAAATGAATATTTTAATCTGTACAAGTATACAATAAGGGTCAGAAACTTAACTTTCAAACCGTAGCTCCACAGAATGCGAAATCACCTCCATTAAATAGCTTATTGAAAATTATATACAATTAAATGTGATTTTGATGCGTTTCGAGTTTTTATTTGAGAGATACAGGTCTGGGAAGTTTGTATTTGGGAATTTTATTCAGATCATAACTTATATGTACATTATTTTTGTATGAAATCAATTTTGTATTTTTCTTTATTTAATTATCTACAGCTTTCATGTATAAAGTTTCTTTATTTTGAGGTATAAAAAGTGGAACCAAAAATAGGTCCCAAAATGAATAAAGAATGAATTAAATAAAAGGTATTTTTATTGTATTTTATCCCTTATCTCCCCCTACTTTATTCCTTGCCGACCTAGTCGTCGAGATGCCTAGGTCTCGACGTTTCGGGTCATAAAATATTTACAATATTTTATTCTTTTTCTTTTCTTTTCTTTATTCTATAATTTTAGCTTTAAAAACTGTATTTTGTACACTATTTATGTACACATGCATGAATACTAAGATGCAGGAATTAAGGTTATTTACAAGCATTTGCAAGGGTTTTTAAGGACAAAATGACAGAATAAAGATGATGAAATGTGGATTCATCAACAAGGAGCTTATCAGAGCTTCCTTGTTCTTTCCTCGAATGCCTCGACAAGGCAGATCTTAAGAAGCTCGCGATGGAACTGCGATAATGAATGTCGGTCCCTTGAATCTCACCTCCTAAGGGCACATCATCGCTAACAATGGTCCCTCTCCTTCACTGTCACCGAGGAATGAGCGGAGCTCGGTGACCTAGAGCTAGAAGATGGTAGATGTGGAACGATGGTGGGGCGCATCGACTTTTTGTTGGTGGTTGACGTCGCATGCAAGACACTGTGGTTATGGGTATGGGTCATGGGGACATGGATCAACGGTGCGAGAGATGGGGAAGTGGGTTGGCACCACGCGCAAGGCGGAGAGGGAGAAACAGAGTGGGAGGGTACGGTTGGATGGTTGAGGATAAAGAGGACAATGGGGCTCGTACGACTACGACCAGAGAGGGAAAGGAGAGGGGGCGCATGACGATTGCAGGTGTATCACCACGAAGGGCGACAGTTGATAACTGGGGTTGCGTAGAGGGCAGAGGCGTAGGTCGCACACTGCGGGAGGGAGAGAGGAAAGGGGGGGTGCCATGCGGCGTGCGAGAGTGCGACCACATGGTGGGAATAAATAATAAAAGTAAATAAAGTTTTAAAATTAAAAATTAAAATTAAAATAATAAAAATAATAAATAAATAAAGAAAAATGGAAATAAATAAATAATAAAAAGAATACTAAATAAATAAAGTAATAATAATATAAATAAATAACTAAATAAATAAATAAAATAAAAATAAAAATAAAATCAAAATAAAAAAGAAAGGGGTGACAGATGGTGACTCCAGGAGCTACCACATGTTGTTCCCTGAAAATTTGAAAATTAAATACAAAGAAAATTAGAAAGTAAATAACAAAAGAGGTTAAATCAAAAGTGGTCAACATAAAAGTTGTTCATCTCAATAAGATCTACAACTTTCATAAAGGACCCAAGATAGAAAGAAATTATTTGTACAAAAAGTATTTTTGATGGTATACTATATATATAAAATATAGTATATTTATGTTTTATGATTTTTTTAATTTTCAAATAAGATAAAAATTAAACTAAATGAGTAAAAATGTAAGATAAATTTTACAACTTAATATTTTTTGGATTTTTAATATTTAAGAAAGTAAAAGATAAATAAAATAAATGGGATATATGTATAATATACACTAAGGGACTCAAATACCAAGTTTCACATATGAAATTTGATTCCTTTGAATTTGGTCTTGTTTTGAAGGTAATTGAACGCACATCAATTCAAAAGTGAGCAGGGGTTCATAAGAGAAATATGAGAGAGATATTCACCTTTTAAGGCTTTTAGTCTCAAACTATATTTGAGTTTTATTGGTCAATTTTACAATCTAGTACCTTTTTGAAAATTTTCATTTATTAGTTTTAGTAATATATACTATAGAGTTAATTTTATTTAATTCTGAGTTAGTAGAGAATAGATAAAAAATAGAGAAAAATATGATATAATACATGTGATATTTATAAGGGACTTGGCTTCTTATTTAATGTAAATATGCATGCTAAAATGCATCTAAGTGCATGAATGATAAATGCAAAATAAATAGTGAAATGCAGGTAATTATACATGAACAAAGCTCTATTTTCAACTTTTAGAGTGATGAATCATAGATTCATCATGGAGGAGACGATCCGATCATCTTCGGAGTTACCTCCGCGTGGTTCTGCCTCATGAGCACCGAGCTAAGTTAAGGCCCTCATCTCTCGTTCTTAGGTAACCTATGTAGTCTAGATTTCAATTCCGCTCTTATTTTTACATTTAGAACAGTGTATTAGGTTTTAAGCAAAAATCATCGTACACCTAGAGTTTGAAGTCTATGCCAAAATCCACCATAAACACCCATCGTTTCTCCTCGCTGATCATCTTACTTCGATCCTCCCCCATTTCTTCACAAAAACCCCATCACACCCCCTTCGATTCGACCCTCATCGAAGGGATTCGAGGCTATGTCCACTGCCCTCGCCTGAGCCCTGCCTTCATATTGTTTCATGCAACCTCCTGCTGCATTTTTGGACCGAGTTGTTTTGTCTCGAGTCACCTCATCATCTGGTGCAGGAATCATGCTTCGAAGAGCACCTGGAGGATGGATTCGCCCCTCTGAACCATCTCCAGGTCATGGGAAAAAGGAAAGGCCTCCAGATCCCCTTCATTGGGATCTAAAAGCCATATCAAGCTGCCTAAAGATGCAGAAGGTCCCCAAGGAGCTAAAGCCGCCATCGGAGCAGTGAACGGACCTCGGAGTTGGCTTGAATCAAGGATTAAATTGACTAAGCTTTGTTGTTATCATTTTCATGGAAAGCCTCCAGATGTCGTCTGATCAGAAGTAGAATGCTTGATCTAATCCCGGCCATTGATGATGAAACGAAGCGATGCACTTGGAACTATATCATGATGCTAATATAAATCCTAAAGATGATATTATACCGTAAGACATCGGTGTCATCGAACCCAAGAAGTGGTCTGATGGTAGTATAGTGTGCATATACTTTAAAGGATCCGAGTTCGAATCTCAAAGGAACGCTCCGAGCCCTCGAAATGACCAAGCCTACTATTAAAAAGAAAGACACCAGTATCATCCCCGACAACAAGACTCTTGGATCACCATCCGACAATTTATAGCACATTCTCCTCCTTGTAATAGATCCACAACATGGCTGACTACCGCCCTGGAGAGAAAAGCACTGTAAAGTCTAGGACCCATTTTATTTTTATATGAAACCAAATGCTCACATGCATACATATATACTATATAAAGTGGACGTGCACTTGCACATTAACGAAAACCTAAGCAAGAGCAAGCTGCGAGAGCCACGTCTCCGATTATGAAGCTGCCACCGCCACCGTTCAAAACAGATCATCTCCATTATTACACGAATGTACACGAAATATGCACTTGCATGCAGAGTCCCACATCTCAATCATTGCCTTATCATTTTCGTCCGTTCAAATTATTATTAATCGAGTGATTCGTACTCTCGTCAACATCTTCTCAAGTTTTATTCCAATGGGCTCACATGATCATGCCCTCCTGAACATTTTAAAATATTAATTTATTAATACTCGAATCCCTGCATTTCACAGTACGTGAACGCATTAAATATCTACATCGTCATCGTCAGATCTGAATATCAAAAGGTCGGAGCTGGAGGTTACGATTAGATTGCTTTACTTTTTTCCTCTCCTTCCATTTTTTTATTTGATGGATCCAAAATCTACGCTGAATTGGGTTGAGGGGGCACGTATACGCCTAGAAGAGATGTCCAAAGAGGCAGGAGATCAAATGTTGGATTATAGAAAAGCCACAACCTCAATGGAAAGCATATCTGGAAACATAGAATACCAGATGCTCCAGCATGCAGCACCAAGCACTCTACTAACTGTCATCTGTACCTGTTCTACCCAGCGATTGCACGTAGCAATTAAGCTTTAGTCAGAAAAGACAGATGGAAAAGAAGACAAAGCTCGCTGTGTGCATGCAGTACCCATTCGTTTGATACTGTGAACAATATCGTGATGACATCTTTCTCGGGTTCCAAATCCATGCGATGTAAACTACCATTTACGGACAGATTGCCCTCAGAATTTGGAGAATAAACAAGAGAGGTGGCCTCGTGGGTTGGCGTACGGTGAGCTCATCACAGTGGGCTGTGAGATCCATGTAGTGTCATGTGCGCCGCGATGCGCGCTGCACGATCCTCCTCCATCTTAACGCTGGCCATATATTTCACCTCTGCCACCCCCTACCTGTCCTCTGCTCCCCGTGCATGTGCCTATTTATACAACTCTCTAATCTTTTATTTGCTCCCCTAAGGGCAGCCAATAAACTAGTACTGATCATCAATATGTTATGCTTCCATATCATGATGACTGATTACTAGATCCGTGATTAGGAATCATAGTCCGATCACTACTGTAAGCGCTTTCTTAATGACCCAATCTCCATTAGTTTGAAATAGATGCTTATCAAAAAACTTGCTAAATGATGCAGATGCAACCATTTTATCTTGAAATGTACAACAACATGGGGTGATTGTGGAGCAAGCGTCGGAATCATCGGTACACGAAGTATCATTATTTTATGGAAGGGTACCATGCTCAAGGAATATGATTCCTGTTGGGTTTGGTGCGATGGGCCTTCTCGGTGAGGAAGGCATTCAGATATCAAGGTTATGGAAATGGAAAATTCCGATGCATGTGAAGGTCTTCTTGTTGCTTCTTAGAAAGGGGAGGCTGCTAATCGGGGCTTGATTAGTGTGTTTCATGCGGACGGTGGACCCGACTTGTCGTCAGTATCAGGGGGATATCGAGGATGTATTGGGACCTGTTTGGAAACACAATGATCGCAATGAATGGGGTTATTGATTTTTGAGAATCCATTGGTGCAAATTGAAGCGGATCGGAGAAGGAGAGGGCGAGCAGCATTGCGATGATATGGATCATTTGGGTCGCTAGAAATGATGTGATATTTTGGCAGAACGTTGTTATGCTGAGAGAGTATTGTGGCGCACACAAAGTCGTTAGTTGAGAGTTGGTCAATTTAGAGTTGTCATGTTGGTTATTGTATTGCATTTTTACTATATTCTGGTGAATAAAAGGTGGAGTTTCGGGGTATACATCTACAGGATGGAGGGCCTTTTTATTTTAAAAAAAAAGAATATAATGCCCGCCACAATCTAGGGTTCTGCTATATATTGTCGCAAGTTGGTCAATTCTGTTGGCTATATTACTGCTAGCACATTCTGAAAGGGGACCTCTGGTTGTTATTTGCTTTGCAAAAAGAGAGCTAGAAAACGATCAACTACCCTAGTGGAATATTTGATTTCTAGGCACCACTTGGCGAAGCTGGTTGGATTCGAGTGGTTCATGTACCATCACAAAACCGTCGGCGTTATTGACGTGAAATGTGGCAATTGCATCATGGAATATGGCATCCGGAATGGTATGTTCTTGTCCGATACTGGACGTTTATAAGCTACAATTACCAGCTATGTCCAAGTCTCTAGTGATGGGATATATAGGGTGCAGAAGACACAGTCTACCTTCCTAATTAATATCGAATCAACGTTTAGGGTGCAGAAGACAGTCCGGGCAAACCACAACTTATCAAATCAACCTTTCTTAGTATATTTCTTATTTTTACGGTTAGTATTTATAACAAGAAAAGTTGAGTGATGTCTTGGAACTCTATCTGATTCAGGATGATGTCCCTCTCCTCCTAGTGCAACAACACCCTATCAATATAGGGGTTGTTAGGGTTAAGTTCTCTGTATTACATGTATTCTTTTTTCTCCACATAATGAAAATCAATCGTCGTCACTCAAGGACGTAGCCTGGCAATGGGTGAACCTTATAAACCAGCGTATCTTCGTGTTTGTGTGATTGATTCGTGTCTGAGCGTGCTTTCGCAATTCGCAACAAAGCAATTAAGGAATGGAGGAGCTCCCATGAGAGAGAGTACAGTGAGACCACCTATGGTTGAGAAAAGAAACGAGAAAAAAGAATAACAATGACAAGCGTAGGAGAGATAAGTGTTGCCCTTCATGGGGACTAGATAACCTCTTCTAATGGTGGACTTTCCATCAAGAGATTAACTTCTTGAAGGATAAGCTGATAAACAGATGGAAAATAAATAAAAATAGGAATCACCATCTCTTCCTTGAGATCTAAATATATAAACTTTGGCTCTAAAGCCTATGAGGTTGATCAAACGCCCACTAAGAGACAAATCTCACCATGGAGATTGACAAAAAGATTCCATTGTAGGGAAGTATGCAAAATCCGAAGCCGGAGGTCTTCCATTGAGTTTCATTATGTAACGGGGGAAAATAAAAGATGAGATAAGGTTGTAGTTGGGGAGATGATGGATCTCTATTTCATCACCTTTATTATTTCATTTTTGCCTTAAATCCCTAGCTAAATGCATGTATATAAAGTTAGTTTGTTCAAAATAACATTCATCTATTGATCAATAAATATCGTATAATTGCATGTATTTAATACCAAAATAAAAGAATAAAGGAAACAAAAGAAAAATACTGAAATATCAAAGACACTGAGTGACCCAATACCTCGATATCCAGTCATCATGATGACTTGTTCGACAAAGAATAAAGTAGGGGGAAGATAAGATGGCTAACTATATAGAAAACACTACATAGAAATCCTAATTCTTTAACGCTATATATAGCCTTTTGATCCTTTTTATACATATAATAAAATCCTCTACATGAAAATTGTACATAAAATACAAAGAAACATACAAAAATGATTTTACATAAAAACAATAGACAGCGCACTCATGACACAAATAATAAAAAGCACAATGAAAACTTCCCAGACAAATGAATATATGATTTATCATCTTTATTCTATCATTTTAGCTAAAATCCTGAGTAGAATACATGTAAATATTTACTAATTCTCTCTAATTGACATTCTAACCATATCTGTTAATATTATATAGTTAACAATTATTTTATTCAAAAATTAAATAATAAAGAGAAAAAGGAAAATAAAAGAAAAGAAGGATGCGGATATGTAATATATACAGACTGGTCCTAACCCGAGACCAGGTCAATATTGACTCGATCGACAAAATAAATAAGTAGAAGGAGATAAGGATCTTAATTTATCAAAATGTCAGAAAATCAATAGCATTAATTGTACATTTACACATTTTTCACATTGTAAATATTTCACCTTTTTTCTATCATCATGAACATTTCAAATTAAAATATTCTCTTCACAAAAGTTGTTAATGATAACATATATTAATTTATAAAAATATCAGAAAAAATATATATTATCGAAATAATTAATTATGATGAACCGGAAAAAGCCGTAAAAATTGACTTCCAAGGTTCATAACTATTTATAGAAAAATCCAAATTGATCAAACTCACCTTTTAGGTTCACTTTATTATTTAATATTATTTATTAAAATATAAATATATTAGAATAAAATGAGTGAGTTTGGAGTTTGGGCCCCTTTGTATATATGTACTATATGCATAATCTTACCTATTTTCTAATTAATTATTCTTAACTCCATTTGAATTAACTCTTTTCCTAATGTGTTTCTAAACATCAATATAAAAATATAAAAATATTATTGATAAAAATGCTAATAATTTCCGAATCCACGAAGTCGTGATCCTAATTTTCCGAACCTCATAACTCGGCCATATGGACTCTGATTTGGGCAAACTCACTTTTAAAGTTTGTTTTATAGAATTATCTATCAAGTGAAACTGATTTCACTAAAATCATAGTAACTATGCAAAAATGAGTCTTGGGACCCTATTTGTATAAATTATACAATGTATTTTAATTTTATATATGTCACTTCATATTTTTGTATACTTAATTAATATTCGATTATTAAATAAATAAATAAAAATTTATTTATTTAATTACTAATTTATTCGATAATTTTTTAATTAATTGTTAATTTAATTACTCAATTATTAATTAATTACTATTTAATTAACAACTTTTATTTATTTATTTAATTATTTCTATTTTTTAATTATGTATTTAATTTAATTATTAATTTAAATGGTTAATAATTATTTATATACCTATTTATTTATTTAATTTATTTTATTATTTTCTTTTATTTATGTTTTCTCCTCTTCCTACACACCTTCTTCCCCGTCACCCTTTATTCCTCCTACGCCACCACTGTGTCTCTCCTTCCTTCCTTCTCCTCCACCAATAGGCCTAACGGTGAGGCCGTTGGCCATTCACCCATGAGTCGGTTTCAGAACAACTAACAGATTTGGGTCCACGAGTTGCTGAGATAAGAGTACGGATGGAGCAGCCTACATCATATTCAAGAGCAATGTTAGTTTCTACATTGAGGTTACCGATTTTTCTAGGTGATTCAGACCTTGTATCATTGCTGTCGAAGTTCCATGGAAAGCTACACGAGGAGCCGTATGAGCATCTTTTGAGTTTGAAGATATTTGTGATGCTCGATTTTATTCAGATATTACACATGTGGATGCCATGATGAAGCGAGCTACCTTTCTTAGAAGATCTACCCCATTTGTCCATCCAATTTCATGCGATCAGTTATCAGAGATTTTTCACATGATCCCCTCAAGCATTTCAGTATATGTAGCTCAGATTTTTAGTTGCTTTTGAGGATATTCCCATATCACGAGATCTCCAAACCTGTGCTAGTTCGAATCTTCTACCAGGGATGACCACAAACCAACAGGCATTGGTCGATACCTTGTGTTGGTTAACACCACAGTCTTAATGAAAATTAGCTTGGACTCTTTTTTTGGAGAGATTTATGATGTCAAGATGGCACAAGAGAGAGATGCCAGACTGCCTAGATGAGATCCACCTCATGATGAATTAGGGATCGCTTCAGCAGTTGATGTAGATATTGAGGAAGTACCGAGAATGGACATTGAGATAATAGCAGAGAGTTGTTGGCTTTAGAGATCGATATATATTCTATTGAATTTTCAGCCGGAATATGAGTCGGTTTTCATGCTTCTCGGGAACCTTGGATATCTATTCCTCGGGTATTTCAAGATATCGAGAGAGAGCCCATGTTGTTTCAGCTGACTTATCAACTGATTCAGTTTCCATATCATGACCATTGCTATGAGAAGCTACCTCAAGAGCATTTCACATCGGATTAATTTATTATTATGAGTGTCTTCAGCAACCTGAGATGGATGAGGGACATCACTTTGATATTCATGATATACGTTGTCCCACATTCGATCATTTAGTCCATTTGATTCATGAGCAGATTGCATTTCACGAGAAGCAAATGGACACATTCATAAATTTTGTAGCCATCAATGTCAATAGATCAGAGATCAGTTTCAGATACTCTGTTTCACCTGAGTTGTTGAGTTCTAATCCTTCCGATCCCCATGATGTTCAGAAGCATCCTGGAGTTGCTGAGACATTTAAGAGTGACGGGCATATAATAGGCCACGATGCATGTGCAAATTCAGATTCTGAGTCTCTTCATAGTGAAGGTACTAAATCAAGAAAAATGGAAAAAAAGAGAAACTCCAGATATAGAAATAAATACTAGAATCTAGACTCTCCTGCTAGATCTTTATCTTATGTTCTTCATGAAGCAAGTCTCGATTCAACAAAAATAATTTTTCTTTTTCTTCTTCTGACCCTCCGAGTGTACATATGACTGAGGAGGATGTATAGATACCTGATAACCCGAAAAACCCTCAAGACCCGGGTGAAGGTAATAAAACAAGGGTCGTTGCGACCCCGGATCTCAGAGGATGGGTATATCAAGAAAAATATCGAACCGCGAAATAAATCAGAGATCAAAACACGAAGTGCGGTCCTAGCTATGAGATTAACCTGGTATAGCACCCAGGGTCGAACACAAGGAGCACGGGTTGGCCAAAGGCCTACGAAGTAGTCGAAGAATCATAGAAAAGGGAAACCATTTTTTAGTGGTTTTTAATTGTTTTTAAAATTTTTTGGATTTTTAATATGTGAAGAAAGTGAGAAAGACTAAAAACAAGCACACTTGAGCAATTTATTTAACACACCAAAAATCAAGCAAAAATTCAAGAAAATTATTTTTATGTTTTTTAGGTTTTTAAGTGGTTTTGATGAATTTTTGAGATTTTTATAAAGTGTATTTTATTTTCTAAAAATCAAACAGTACTAAAAAGATAAGGTACTGTCCAGCCAAGCCCAAAACCCAAAGATAAAATATCTAAGGATCTCAAAGGGACCTAGAGGTGATTTTCCTGTATACTAAAGAAAACAAGGAAAATTTGAGCACCAAAATTATTGTTTTTGGGTTTTTAAATTATTTATTATGATTTTTATGAGTTTTGAGGTGTTTTTAAATTTTTAGGGTTTTTACTCAATGAAAAATAGCCAAAATTGGCTAGAAAATCAAGTAACACAACAGAAACAACACCTAATTTTTATGGAATTTTTGGGGGTGTTTTATATTTTTTTGGGATTTTTGAATCTAGACAGTAGCTAAAATGAGAGTTTTTGAATTTTTAAAAATAGAAAATAAACTCAGAAATGTCCCCCAAAATTCTCAAAATCCTACAACATGGCACGAGCCATATGTCAAATTTTTATCGAATTTGGAGATGAATTGATATTTTATTCAAAAATAACAAGGGGGCACTGTGCACAAGGACTTAAGTGCAAATACCCAAAGTTCTGGGGTCCTGGTGCAAATACCCCAAGAAATCACGCGCGAGGCGCGTGCTTGAGGCACTCAGGGACCTATATGTAAGAAAAACAAGTCCGAGGACCTTTTGGTAACTCGTACCAAAAAGTCCAAGGGCTATGTTGCAAATAACCCCACTCAAAAGATGCACATGCGCAAATACAATGCTCACAGGGGCATAAATGCAATTATCAAAAAGTTTCTATTCATTCATGAACATCCAGAACTACAGGGCTAGATTTGCAATTACACCAAATACACACGTGACGACGCACGTGGCTCACAACAACAGGGGCATAAATGCAAATAATCTAAAAGATGAGGTCCAGTGTGCAAATGTCCCAACGTAAATAAAGTACTCTAAATATTTACAGGACTGAAACATAAAGCAAAAACTAAGAGGGGGCCTATGGTAATTTACCCTTTTATTAATGTCGAGGGACGGATGCACGGACGCGTGGCAGGTTGGACGGATGGGATGGTGCGCCGCACACGAAAGCCACCCCTCGAATCGATCCGACGGCTGGTATGTGTCCACGTGGATGATCGGACGAAGGAGCTGCGACGTGGGTCTTCGAAGAAAGCCGGGCTCGGATCGGATGGACGAGGTGCAGCCACGTGCTAGATCGGATGGCTGAGGGGCGTCGTGGTTTAACCTCGTCGCTCAACGGTGAAGATCGACCCAGGGAGATCCGATGGTGAGTGCTGCCCCGTAGATGTACGGCCGAGATCTAAACTGGGGTGTCGAGGTCGATCAGACGGTGAACGAAGGACCTGGAGGAACTGACGGCCGGCGAGCTTCGCCGGCCCTCTGCGTGTACGGTAGTCCTCGTCCGGTGCTCAGGAGATGATAGAAAGCTGCGCCATGAAGGTCCGCGCCTGATGCACTGCTCCGATGGAGGCGAGGAGCTCAGGAGAACTCCGGCGACGTCGAGGAACGGGAGCTGCTGTGCTCTGAAGCTCCGACCTCCAGATGAGGTCGATGGACCTGGAAACCTGCACAGAAATAAAGAGGGTCGAGGGCAACTGCCTCGACCCGTCAGAGCGGGCGGAAGGTGGCCGGTGGTGCGATGCGATGGCTCTCCGGCGAACGGCGGAGGGGTGAGAGGCCGAGACCCTGCTCCGGGGCGAGACAGGGGAATGAAGGGTCGGAGAAGGTGGATAGGGGTTTGGCGGAGGTGATGGCGGTGTCGGATGATCAAGGGAGTGACGGAGACGGCTGGCGGAGGTGGCGGAGCTAAGCTACTGCAAATCGAAAAACCTAACGCTAAGCTAATCTACTGGCTAAAGAAGTTACCTGATGGGCGCATTCGACTGGGCTGGAGCCGATGAGGCTCCCAGTCGTTGCCTCAAGGGGTCGTCGAGCTCCCCGAGGCTCAGCGCGCTCGCGGCGGCGCACGGCGGCGATTACCACCGGATCAGTGATTTCCGGCTGCCCGGGCCTCGCTGCAACTCCACCGGCCACAGCTGTCACTCAGGGATGATGGAGGAGCTCACAGGTGATGAATAACCCATTCATCACTCTTTATTCTTCTATTTTAGCTACAAAAACCCTTTGCAAATACATGTAGATATGTGTAAATACAAATAAATACCAAAAGCATGCATTGTGTAAAAACCTTTAAATTAGCATGTTTTTGTGCACAAAATAAAAGAATAAAGAGCAAAAAGAAAAAGAGGGAAATATTTAGAATAAATATTGAGCAACCTAACCCAAGGAGGGCTCAGCATGGGCCTGACCGCATAAAAGCCAAAGAGGGAGATAGGAGCTCATTTTTGTATATATTTGTAAATAAGTAAACCTTTATATTTTCCTCACCCAAAAATATACTTGTACATATTGTGTGTATATTCTATTAAAAACAAAATAAAAAGATAAAAAATCAAAAAGTCAAAAATACCCCCCTTTTTCACCTTGTGCATAAACCACATCTTGTATTATTTAACCCTATAAATAAATTCATTTATTTCTAAACTTTTTGTAAATATTCTATATTACCTTTTGTAAATAAAATAAATAAAAAGAAACAAAACAAAAATCAAATAAAAATTACAAAATTGAAAATACCAAAAATACATTGTATTAATACCATGTATATAAATGTATATATTTATTTATTTCACCCTTGAATAAAAGTGATAAAAATAAAATAAAAATATTCTTTTATTCCATATTTCATCTTGTAAATAAATAAAATACAAATGAGCATAAAAACACATAAAAATAACAAATAAAAAATCAAAAATAAAAATCCATATAGTGTACATATACCTATGTATATAGCTAACCTATTTTTATTTCCAAAAATTAAATAAAAATCACCAAAAATAGAAAAAAATAAAAGAAAAATATTTCATGTTTTAAGTTTTCTTTAATTCGACTTATTTCTACCCTAAGAAAAATAAAACAAAAACTCGCTACACGTGGCAGAGTCTGACTGGGCCACGGGGGAATGTTGACCCCAGTCAACTCCCCCGCGCCTCCTTCCTTTTCTGGCCAACGCGCGCCGCGCCCTTCTTCCCCGATTTATCCACGCGCGGTCCAGCCTGTCTTCCACTCAACCCCGCGCCCATATTCTTCGCCGCACATCCCTCTCCCTCGCCGGATCCTCCGCCATCAAAATCACGCCTTCCTTTGCTGTCCTCACGCTACCCTAATCGTCCGGTCACCTTATAAAACCACCATCTCCGCCGCCCTCGCCGCCGCATCTTTGGCCCATCTCCTTCTTCCCCGTGACCTCCATCGGCAAGGCGAGAGTGACAAGCAAGCTTTTGCCCGTGTTGCAGTGAGGCGAGAGGGCGATTCCATCGATCCGGCGTAACCTCGCCGTCCTTGCTCCGCCGTCGGCGTTGAGCATCGAGCTTCCAGGTCTTGACGCCCTTCGAAGCTACGACCCGGAGATAGCCCATCTCCAGCACAGTCTCCAGCATCCATCAGGTAACCTTAGTTCCTTTTAGTTTCGTCTAATTTAGGATTTCCCCCAATTCCGACCATCGCCGCATTTCTTCGATTCCGGTCACTCCGATCACCCATCTTCCAATCCGACCCGATCAGCACCTTCGCAACCTCCTCACGCACCTTCTACGCCATTTCACTCAACCCAGATCGCACAGGATCTGGGAGCCGAGCTCCACCGCCGTCGCCTCGCCGGAGCTCTTTCGCCCCACCGCACCGTTCATCTTCACCCCTCTTCTTGGGTCGAGGCACTTTGCCCTCGACCCGCGAAGCTCCTTGTCTACTTTGCAGGTCCAAGGGAGGTGTCTGAGCCTCCAGTTCATTCAAGCCAGGAGCTTCGAGCCAATAGGCCTCGCCGGAGCCCCTCCAGGGCTCGGTTGGGTCCTTGGCCACCACCAGCAGCTGCGCAACTTCACGCCGGAGCTTCTCCGACCTTCAGGCGCAGCTGAGGAGGACCGGAGTTCACGCAGGACGTCGGCGAAGTTCGCGGCGTCGAGTTCTTCCTCCACCTTCCAGAGCCGTCCGATGCACCCTCTGCTCCAGATCTGATCGTGACCGTCCATCCTTGAAGGAGCAGCAGCCGTTGATCTATCTGAGGAGACATCTGGACCGTTGCATCCGAGGAGAGAGGCACCCGAGCCCCGCACCCGCTCTTCCACGTGGCCTCCCTCGGACCGTCGATCGAGTCGAAGAGGAGAAGAGAAGAGTAGCGCCGCGCATCCAGCCGTCAGATCATACACGTGGCGCCCATCCGACCGTCGCTATTAATAAAGGGGTAAATATCATAGGGCCCCCTTGTAGTTTGTTTATTTCAGTTTAGTCCTGTAACTTTTAATTCACGTTGTTTATTTTCTGGGATATTTGCATAGAGACCCTCGCGCTTTATTTTAATTGCACTTATACCCCTGCCAGTAGTGAACACGTGCGTCATCACGTGTTTATTCTGGTTATTTGCATATCTTGCCCTGTAGTTCTGGAATGTTAATGAATGCATGAAATGTTTCGTTTATTTGCAAATATACCCCTGTGAGCATTGTTTTTGCACATGTGCGAATTATTTTGGATAAATTGCATATAAGCCCCTGGACTTTTGGTACTTGTTACCAATAAGCCCTCGGAACTTATTTTTATTACATTTAGGTCCCTGTGTGCCCCAGACACGTGCTTGGCACGTGACTTCTTGGGTATTTTGCACCAGGACCCCAGAACTTTTGGGTATTTGCACTTAGGTCCCTGTGCACAGTGCCCCATCTTTATTTTTGAATAAAATATCAAACGACCTCCAAATCCAATGAAATTTTGACACCTGGCTCCTGCCATGGTGTAGGAATTTCTATGATTTTTGGGGACATTTCTGATTTCATTTATTATTTTTAAAAATTCAAAAACCCATATTTTTGCTACTGTTTGACTTTAAAAATACCAAAAAAATATAAAAACTTCACCAAAAATCCAAAAAAAATTAGACATTGTTGTTTACTGGTTGCTTAATTTTCTAGCCAATTTTGGCTACTTTTCATCACTTAAAAACCATAAAAATTGAAAAACCCCTAAAAACTCATAAAAATTGTAGTAAATAAATTAAAAATCCAAAAACAATAATTAGGGTGCCTAAATTTTCCTTGTTCTTCATAGTTTATAGGAAAATTATCTTCAGGGCTGTTTGAGATCCAAAATTATTTTATTTTTGGATCCTAAGCCTTGCTGGACAGTACCCTACATTCTTTGCATGGTTTGATTTTTAATAATTATTTTATCCATTAGAAAAATCCCAAAAATTCACCAAAAACAGTAAAAAACATAAAAAACTTAAAAACCAATTTTCTTGAATTTTTGCATCATTTTTGTGTGTTGTATAAATTGTTGAAGTCCCCTTGTATTTACATTCTCTCATTTTCTCACTCATTAAAAAATCTAAAAAAAAAATGTAAAAACAAATAAAAACCTTAAAAAAAGACTTTTTGGATTCCTGACTACATCGTAGGCCGCAAGGCCAATCTGTGCTCCTTGTGTTCGACCCTGGGAGCTATACCAGGTTAATCTTATAGCAGACCGCTCTACTTTGTGCTTGCTTGTTTTTATCCGATATTTGAGTGGTTCATTATTTTCTTGATTTACGCATTCGAGTGACTGAGGACAACGACATTGTGATTTATTTCTTTAGACCTTTTACCTCTGTCATTTGGGCGTGATCAGAATGGCGCCGTTGCCGGGGAGCACGGCTTTGTAGTCAGTTTTCCATTTTGTCTCTCTCTATATTATTGTTGTTTCTGACCATTCTCTCTCTTTGATTTTTGTGCGAGGTACTACGTGGAGATCTTGGAGTATACTTTTGAGGACCCGCACGGGAAGAGGAGCAGGAAGAGAGAGAGAGGAGCAGAGATTTTTAATTTCAGAGAGAGAGAGAGAACATTATTCTTGTTGTAATAATTTAGGACTTGAACTCTGGACACTTTTGGACATTTGTAACTTAGCGGGTCTGTTCGCCGAGCACCGGTGTGCTCGGGGGACCCATCTGATTTTCGCAGCTTTTATCGTGGTTTTCATAGCTAGCTGCCTTTTCCGGTGTTTACGCGGTTTTCCTCGAGCCCCTAGATTTAGGAATTTATGTTGATTGTGACGTAGATTTTTAAGGCCCAACACCTAATAGAATATCTGTTCCTATAGGAACGTAATTGGACCTTGATAAAATTCACTGGAAAAAGTTAGTTTAATTGAATTTGAGACCACGTGCCGTGAGGAGTCACATACAGCGCTGGCAGGACCCGTTGTGGCGGGCACCGAGTGACTCCCAAGATCGGACTCCGGACTCTATTCGATTAGCTAACTATTGTTCTTCACGATCAATAGAAGTTGCTCATCTAGGACTCGGCTTTTCCCGCTGCACCATTTAGGTAGTTTTATTTCTGTCTTTAAATTCTGCGCGATCACTTGCATGTAGAGTGCTGGAGACAAGGTACGCATTTCTTTCTCTGCATGCATCATTGATTTCTCCGCGCATCGGCTTTTTCGTCTTCTCCCCGTGTTTTGGCTTAATCATCAGGAGAATCGGAAAAACCGTTAGGCCGCTTGTATTTATTTTGAAAAAAATTAAAAAGAAAAACAATAAAAATTGGGACTGGATAACATTATTGACCCTAAAAGACACTCACCATAAAAATTTGTCTTGGGGAGAGCAACCCCCTCATTGTTTGGTTTGATTGTGCGAGAGAGTGACCCGAACACTAGGTAAAGCCCTCCGGTGCTCATCTCGACTGATTACCGACTCTTCTGTGCGGGACAGTCGGTTGAGAGAGTATCGGGTATCCCAGCAGGTCACGTAATCGCTCTGATATCTGGATGTTCACCAAATAAAATTGACAAGATAAATTGACCGATCTTTCACGGTCTTCACATTGTGTTGCGTTGGTGAACCAGGGGTTTGCTTGCGATCATATTTTCTCCAGATCCCATCCGCCCAACTCGCCAAGATCAAGATGATGGGCAGACGATCTCTTAGGCAGCCTCTGGCTGCACCGCTTTCAGGCGCGTCTACTCCATCATCTAGGTTGGCCCGTGAGAGTCGAGACCAGCTCTCCGGGCCCGAGTTCGAATCCACCCTGTTCCCCTCGATCCCCTTTCTTCTGTTCCTGAGAGACATGAGCCCGAGGAGAGACGAATTAATTTGACCGAACCTGAGTTGGGCTCTTCTGATTTTGCAGACATCCCAATGGCTGGAGCCGGTAGTTCAGACGATCGCCAGCCCGAACACTTTGTCTTAGACCAGGGAGCGATCAACTCCACCCTGATTGCGTCTTTAGAGACAGTTCAGAACCAGTTACGCGATCAGGGGGCTTTCATGATAGAGATGAGGAGGGAGTTGGAGAGACTCCGAAGAGAGCGAGAAGAGCCGAGTGAGCCAGAGGACATCCCTGATGCTGATGCAGAGGCAGCAGCCGCAGCAGCAGCAGCCGCAGCAGCGGCAGCCGCCGCAGCAGCGAGACCGATGCGGGAGCTTCACAACCCTGGATCTACACTGATGCACCAATGGGTGGTGATTCCTGCTATCGTGGGGATTTCAAGTTCCCTCCGAACACCCTGCAGATGCTTCCGCACTTTCATGGACTCGCCACTGAGGAACCTCACCTCCATCTACAGGAGTTCTTGATGATCTGCAGCACTGTCCACGACCGTCGTGTGGACCAAGATACGATTCGAATGATGGCCTTCCCTTTTTCACTGGCAGATAGAGCAGCCGCCTGGCTGAAACATCTAGGGAAGTTTGTGTACACCTGGGATCAGCTCCGCACCGAGTACTTGAATAAGTACTATCCACTCGGGCGGACGAATGCAGCAAGGGCCCTGATCAACAACTTCTCCATGCTCCCTAACGAGCAATTTCACGAGGCATGGGAGAGGTTCAGAGAGCTTCTGGATAGATGCCCACACCATGATATCTCGAAGCCGAACCTAGTTCAGAGCTTCTTCAGTGGGCTAACACCAGAGCTTCAGGGTCTGGTGAATGCTTCTTGCGGCGGGTCCTACTTTGCCAAGGACCACAACCAAGTCTGGGCCATCTATGAGGAGATGTCCGAGAATTACATGGTGATGTCCCAGACTCGGTTGTATACACAGAGATCTCAGCAGCCGCCAGGACCCGTGCAGTATCAGCGGATAGCACGGGTTGATGCAGGTCCTTCCAGTTCGTCCACAGTTGCAGCCGCACAGGCAGAGTCGGCCGCTGCGGACATGGGGATTATTAGTGAGAAGTTGGACCGCATGGAAATCATTGAGAAGAAGCAGTGCCAGGGCATAACTCAGATGGAGGAGATGGCACAGACTCTGAGCGACATGAAGACCCAGCTCTTGTGCCTTCAGGAGGCACAGACGGCTCCTCAGCCCCGTCTTCTGTCGCGAGGCGATTCCGGAGGCAGCCGCAGCTCGTCCCAGCGCTCCAGCTCCTTGCAGCAGCCTAGACAAGTTCACCTTGTACAGGCGGAGCCGTACCAGCAGCAGCAGCCCTCTTACCAGGCACCACCATCTCCAGACTTACAGATGGTGGTATATCAGCCGGATCAGCCTCTGGATGTACTCCCACCAGCCCCATACGATGCAGAGCCGTTGATGGATGTCAACGGAATTTGGTATGACCGTCCTCAACCTGGAATCCGACGAGACCATCCCGGATTCAGGTGGGGGAATGGGGGTAACCAACCCCAGCAGCAGCCAGCCGGTCAGGGAGGGCAGTACTCCCAGCAGAGAGAGATCACCAGCAGCACCCAGCATCCCAGCCATCATCATTCGTATCTCGTCCCTATCAGCAGCAGGGACAGAGTTGGAGACGTGAGCAGCAGGCTCACCAGCAGCAGCATCCATCCTCTTACCCCCTCTCAGCCCCAGCAGCCTCATTACCAGAGAGGCAACCCGTCGGGCTCCCATGAGAGCCCAGCCATGGATAATCTAGCCCGCCTCTTCACAGAGCAGCAGGCTACATTTAGACGGGAGATGGACGAGTTCCGCCAGGAGATGCGGGACCTGATGAGAGGGAAGGCCGCCATCCCTGCACAGATCGAGCCTAACCCGAATAATTTGAAGAGGAAATCTGAGCAGGTAGTTCACACTGAGCCTACCACTTCTAGTGACTCATTTGATGTTATCTCGTCGGATTTATTTGATGCTGATTTTGTCAAACTTAGGAGCGGTAGAAGACCAGCAGGAGGCGCCTCATCTGAGCGACCACACGAGGATTCATCTAGAGCGCCAGATGAGGAAGAGGAGAGCGGTACTGAAGCCGCACATCCCGATGAGGGTGGTACTGATGCCACCCGAGATGCTGATTTACCCGGCGGTACTGAGGCCGCCATCTCACCACATCGAGGAGGTGGTACTGACGCCACCAGGAGAGCCGAGCCAGCCAGCGGTACTGAGGCCGCAAGACGTCTAGTTGTAGAGCCAGCTAGAGGTGGTACTGATGCCACCAACATTTATTCTGATAGAAGTGTTGTCTTTCCTCGAATGAATGTATCTCGGAACTCTGATTTGAATAAAGGAAAAGGTTTAGTTTACTCTGATCCCACTTTTGTGAATGATGTTTGTGAGGATCCGGTCATCGAATCATCTAGACCTATTCCTAGTCCTTCATCTGAGAAGGACCCTGTGATCCCCTTTCCTAGAGCCCTTGAGTTGGGGAAGGGGAAGAAAAAAGAAAAAGACCCAAAAAAGAGAGAGAAGGAGGAGTTCAGCCAGAGCATGATAGACCGATTCCACATTCAGCTGACCCTCAATGAGGCTTTGCAGCACATCCCTCTTCTTCAGCGATCCCTAAGAGATAGGACCACAATCAGGAGGAAGAAGAGGAACAAGACCGCAGAAATTCATGTGCTAACAAAAGCCACGTGTTACGCGATCCAGAACCATCTGCCGACTAAGAGGCCAGATTTAGGGGCCCCGTATGTCAGATGTCAGATTAGTGAGCAGATGTTCGACCGTACTCTCTTAGATAGCGGATCGTCGATCAACCTTCTTCCGGCAGCCCTTCTCGACCACTTAGAGTTGGGCACTCTTAGACAGAGCAGGACATACCTTCAGTTTGCTGATCGGTCTGTCAAGAGGCCAAAGGGGTTGTTGCGAGACGTTGTCGTCACGATTCAGGGTTTGCAATTCCCCGTGGACTTCGTAGTGCTGGACATGGAGACCCCTGACTCGTTGACCGATTCCCCCATCATTCTCGGTCGCCCATTCTTGGCCACAGCCAAGGCGGTGACTGATCATGATAACGGGAAGGTGTACTTTCGCGTCCAGGGCGAGAGCATACAAATAGAGACGGTTAAGGACCACAGAGCCAGATCCAGATCCCGCTCACATGGCAGTACAGATTCAGAGCAGCTGACAGACGCAGAGCCAGACATCCACCAGGACTGTGATTTTGTGATCACAGATGATGAGGCAGCTTGGGCAGATCCTGCAGCACAGACCATCCTCTCATATTCAGATACAGCTGATGCAGAGATGATAGCAGAGGATAGTCTGGAGAGCACGGCCCTGGTTCAGGATACTATTGAGTCAGCAGAGTCGGATCTTGATCGCGACACGATTTCCAGTGATGGTGGTACTGAGGCCACCCTGCTCTATGGTGGTGCTGATGCCACCTTGTTCTCCAGTGGTACTGATGCCACTGAGTCTGATATAGATCCCTCGGATTCAGAATCTGATTGGGCAGATTGTAGTGATCAAATGCCAGATCTGGATCCACCTGAGCCTATAGATGAGGAGGAGGTAGAGGCAGAGCAGAACAGAGACAATGTAGAGGACCCGCCTTCTCCAGATCCAGTTTGTGAGAGTTCATTATCATTTTCCCAGGCAAATTTGGCAGAATTGTCCGCATACACACATCTTCTTCAGAAGCCAAATTTGCCAACACCCAGCTGTCCAGAGCTAAAGCCGCTCCCTACTTCGCTGAAGTATAGATTCCTTGCGGGAGAGTCTGAGATGTACCCAGTCATCATCTCTGCAGATCTGACTGGAGAACAAGAATCCCGTCTGATGGAGGTTCTTGAAAAGAACCGCAAGGCAATTGGATGGAGCGTAGCAGATCTCCATGGGATTAGTCCTTCGTTGTGCTCCCACCATATCTATCTCGAGGAAGGGGCAAAGCCGTCGCGTGAGTTCCAGCGGCGACTGAACCCCAACCTACGAGAAGTTGTCATGAAGGAAATATCAAAATGGTGGAGTGCAGATTTTATTTATCCCATTTCCGACTCCAAGTGGGTTAGCCCTTTGCATGTGGTGCCCAAGAAGACGGGCATCACGACTGTGATCAGTGAGTCGGGAGAGGAGATTGCTACACGAGTACCCACCTCTTGGAGGGTCTGTGTTGACTACAGGAGACTCAACCAGGCCACCAAGAAGGACCATTTCCCCCTGCCCTTTATAGATCAGATCATTGAGAGACTGGCAGGGAAGAGCCATTATTGCTTCCTTGATGGGTACTCGGGCTACAATCAAGTGGCCATCGCTCCTGAGGATCAGGAGAAGACCACCTTTACCTGTCCCTTCGGTACTTACGCCTTTCGACGCATGCCATTCGGGCTATGTAACGCCCCTGCGACTTTTCAGAGATGCATGCTGTCAATATTTTCGGACATGGTAGGGGAGTGTTTGGAGGTCTTCATGGACGACTTCTCGGTTTACGGCGACGGTTTCGATTCCTGTCTTGATTGCCTAGACCGAGTGCTCCAGCGATGCATTGCTACCCGCTTAGTTCTGTCTTGGGAGAAGAGTCACTTCATGGTGACTCAAGGGACGGTGCTTGGCCACATCATCTCCAACAGAGGCATGGAGGTAGATCCGGCCAAGGTCGATGTCATTCGGAAACTCACACCACCGTCCAATCTGAAGCAGTTACGGTCATTTCTGGGGCACGTTGGTTTTTATAGAAGATTCATTCATGATTTTAGCAAGATTGCCCGACCGTTGACTGACCTCTTGACGAAAGACACCGAGTTCCTTGTCGATGACAAGTGTCTTTCGTCCTTTGAGACTCTCCAGCAATGTGTAATTAAGGCTCCTGTCCTTCAGCCACCCGATTGGTCTCTCCCATTCGAGATCATGACGGACGCCTCTGATTTTGCCGTAGGGGCCGTGCTAGGACAGAGGAGGGATGGAGTACCATTTGCGATACACTATGCTAGCCGCACATTGGATTCCGCCCAGCGGAATTATACGGTTACAGAGAAGGAAATGCTAGCAGTAGTGTTTGCCCTAGATAAATTCAGATCATATATCATTGGATCTAGAGTGACCTTGTACACAGATCACACCGCTATCAGGTACCTCATGTCAAAGAAGGATGCCAAGGCCAGACTTACTAGATGGATCCTTCTACTCCAGGAGTTCGACATTGAGATCAAAGATAAGCCTGGAGTCAAAAATGTGGTGGCGGACCATTTATCCCGACTAGAGCAGCCTGAGGATTCTGAGCAGATTGATCCCATTTGTGATACCTTCCCAGATGAGGCGATCCTTGCTATCGCCTCACTCCCATGGTACGCTGATATTGTGAACTTTCTCGTTGCTGGGAAAGTTCCCCAAGACTGGCCCAAGCAGAAGATTGAGACCTTCCTTGCGAAGGCTAAGTCCTACCACTGGGAGGATCCCATCCTTTACCACGAAGGAGGGGATAGCATCTGGCGTCGGTGTATTCCTCAGGAGGAGCATCATAGTGTCCTCACTTACTGCCACAAGCTTGAGGCAGGAGGACATCATTCTGGGAGGAGAACGGCACAGAAAGTGCTCCAATCCGGCTTGTGGTGGCCTACACTCTTCAAGGACTCTGATGAGTTCGTGAAGAGGTGTACTGACTGTCAGAGGATGGGCACTTGTGGACAGCGTGACATGATGCCGATGCAGCCCATTCACTTCTGTGAGGTTTTTGACGCATGGGGCATCGATTTCATGGGTCCATTCCCTAAGAGTCAGGGATTCGAGTACATTCTGTTGGCCGTAGATTATGTTATTCGTTGGGTTGAGGCTATCCCCGCCCGAGCCGCAGATGCAAAGACAGTTTGCAAATTTTTGAAGAGGAACATCATTATGCGGTTCGGGGTTCCACGAGTTCTGATTTCTGATGGGGGATCTCACTTCATTAACGACCAGGTGAAGGCACTTGCTAGAGAGTTCGGCATAGACCATCGTGTTGCTACACCGTATCATCCACAGACGAATGGTCTAGCCGAAGTGTCGAATAGGGAGATCAAGAATATTTTGCAGAAAGTCGTCCGCCCTGACCGAAAGAATTGGTCACAACTGTTGGACTCGGTCTTGTGGGCATATCGGACGTCTTTCAAGACTCCATTGGGAACATCTCCCTTTCGCCTCGTGTATGGCAAGCCCTGTCACCTGCCAGTTGAGCTGAGGCACAAGTCACTCTGGGCAGTTACAGACATATTGATGGATCCAAATGGTATAGGAAACCAAAGGAGGGCAGAGTTAGCCGCCTTGGAAGAGCTTAGAGATGCAGCTTTCTCAAACAGCCTACATTATAAGGAGAAAGTCAAGGAGTGGCATGATTCTCATATCAGCCACAAGCATTTTGAGATTGGACAGAAAGTATGGCTGTTTGATGCGAGGCTTAGATTATTTCCAGGGAAGCTACAGAGCAAATGGAAAGGACCCTACTTGGTCAGAAAGGTACACGATAACGGTAGCATTGATATATCTGAGTTATCTTCTGAGAGTACCTTCCGAGTGAACGGCCAGCGGCTCAAACCATTTCTAGATCATGAGCCGCGGGACGTTATTATTGCTGCTATTCATTTTGCGTGAGATGTGGTCCTTTGACTCACATCTTTTACATCTCACGCCTGATTTTCACTGTTCCTCCGCCTGTATAGATCCAGTTGTCCATATCATTCTATTCTTTAGTCCCACATCCCATTTCTCATCTTATGATTATGCTATACTTAGGGTGTACTTTACCCTAAGTATAGGGGGGATGTCGGACCTGTGAGTATTCTTTTCATTCTTTCTGCTCTTGTTTTTGCTGCCTATACTTAGGGATATTTTACCCTAAGTATAGGGGGGGCAGATTCTGTATATTCTTCACTCGGATTTCCCTTCATGTACAGCTTTCTATACTTAGGATTAGTTAATCCTAAGTATAGGGGGAAACCACCGAGTTCATCTCATTCTATTCATTTATTCGTTCCTGTACTTAGCCATTCCTTTTCACTTCCCTTTTACTAAGCACGAGTTATGTCTTCTTCATCGCTCTTGATCACTCTGAGGACATCGTTCGAGCTAAGTATAGGGGGGGTGTGTATATATTTCATATATACTTTAGCCATAACTCGTACTTTGTGTGAGTGTGTTAATAAAAATGGCTAAAAATCACAAAAATTAAAAAAAAATTATGTGTACATAAACCTCTTTTATTCGTGCACATACATAGCTAGTGTATAAAGTATTTTTGTAAAAATGATTTCAAAAATCTTTTGTGTAAAGCTTGTGTAAAATATTTTGTATCAAAATTATGTATATAGTACAAAATTTTTTTTCAAAATGTTTTGAAAATCAAAAGTTTGCAAAAATCTTGTGTAAATGTGTGTAAATATCTTTTTGCAAAACTTGCACTTCATGCATCATTCATTCATGATTTCAAAACATTTTTCAAAATTTTTTTGCATGATTGTAAAATATTTGTAAATAGCATCTTGTGTACATATATGTATATAGTTTTTCCTGGATGAGAGTTGACATTTAAACTAAGCCTGGAATTAAATTGAGAAATGGAGCTTGAATAAGATCTTAAATCACTTAACTTTAAGAGGAACCTTGTAGGACTTAGGGTTAAGGCTCTTCAGGTCCATAAGGACTTAATTCTTTGAGTCCACTAGGCTATGAGCATATGTCATCCTGATGAGCCTAAGTAGAGCACTTAACAACACACGCATGACTCTCAGAGACAATGGCTTAACTTGCACCTGCACCTTACACATGGCTCTCCATGGACGAGGTGGTGAGGAGGCAGTTTCCTTGGGCTTGGGGTAGCATATGAGGGTAGTACTTCTAGGCGGAACCTCTCTTCTTCTTATAGTGAAGGAAGTGCACCTCAACTTGGTCTAGTGGTGTTGAAAGCTAAAGACAGAAGCTGTGGGTTGCAATAAAGCTTCAAAAGAGGGATAGTCTACTGGCTCAAGGGGAAAATTTCTTATATATGTTGCACCATGTAGATATGTTGTACAGAAGTTGTTGAAAAAAAAAATGCAAAAATGCAAAAAGAACTCCAAAAAAGTGGTGGGTCGGATTGAAAATTTAATAACCCCACCGGAGTATAAAGATCTCATGAAGCTTGCAGCGGGAGACTTAGCTACACTGGCTAAGCTTCCAAAACTCTATACTTCTACCCCCTCTCCTTGAGCCGGTTGCACTTGAACTTAGAAGGGAATACCCCGCTTCTCGAGGAAAGAGTTGCTAGACTGAGGCATTAGAGTTACCAGGTTGAGGGAGGTTGTTTCTTTGTTACTTCTGAGGTGGGGAGCCACATATCACTTACACCGCAAGGAAAGATTCATGGTCATTAGAGTTTGTGTATGTGGACTTGTTCTGATCTGGTTTATTGAGGAGTCTTGCCCATAGATTGGTGGAACTTGGAGGCTGTTGAGTTTTAAGCTTAAGTCCAAATAAGGTTCCGACACATTAATAATCCAAAGATCTAATCGAGCTCCGTATTTCAATTTAATGAAGGAAAATTTAATAAGTCAACCTTGATCCATGTACATCCTCTTTTTCTTTTTCTTTTTCTTTCTTTTTCACTTCTTTTTCAAATAAGTGTTTGCTAAGGGACTAGCAAAGTTAAGCATAGGGGGGTGATGAATACCCATTCATCACTCTTTATTCTTCTATTTTAGCTACAAAAACCCTTTGCAAATACATGTAGATATGTGTAAATACAAATAAATACCAAAAGCATGCATTGTGTAAAAACCTTTAATTAGCATGTTTTTGTGCACAAAATAAAAGAATAAAGAGCAAAAAGAAAAAGAGGGAAATATTTAGAATAAATATTGAGCAACCTAACCCAAGGGAGGGCTCAGCATGGGCCTGACCGCATAAAAGCCAAGAAGAGGGAGATAGGAGCTCATTTTTGTATATATTTGTAAATAAGTAAACCTTTATATTTTCCTCACCCAAAAATATACTTGTACATATTGTGTGTATATTCTATTAAAAACAAAATAAAAAGATAAAAAATCAAAAAGTCAAAAATACCCCCCTTTTTCACCTTGTGCATAAACCACATCTTGTATTATTTAACCCTATAAATAAATTCATTTATTTTCTAAACTTTTTGTAAATATTCTATATTACCTTTTGTAAATAAAATAAATAAAAAGAAACAAAACAAAAATCAAATAAAAATTACAAAATTGAAAATACCAAAAATACATTGTATTAATACCATGTATATAAATGTATATATTTATTTATTTCACCCTTGTATAAAAGTGATAAAAATAAAATAAAAATATTCTTTTATTCCATATTTCATCTTGTAAATAAATAAAATACAAAATGAGCATAAAAACACATAAAAATAACAAATAAAAAATCAAAAATAAAAATCCATATAGTGTACATATACCTATGTATATAGCTAACCTATTTTTATTTCCAAAAATTAAATAAAAATCACCAAAAAATAGAAAAAAATAAAAGAAAAATATTTCATGTTTTAAGTTTTCTTTAATTCGACTTATTTCTACCCTAAAAAAATAAAACAAAAATCCGCTACACGTGGCAGAGTCTGACTGGGCCACGGGGGAATGTTGACCCCAGTCAACTCCCCCGCGCCTCCTTCCTTTTCTGGCCAACGCGCGCCGCGCCCTTCTTCCCCGATTTATCCACGCGCGTCCAGCCTGTCTTCCACTCAACCCCCGCGCCCATATTCTTCGCCGCACATCCCTCTCCCTCGCCGGATCCTCCGCCATCAAAATCACGCCTTCCTTTGCTGTCCTCACGCTACCCTAATCGTCCGGTCACATTATAAAACCACCATCTCCGCCGCCCTCGCGCCGCATCTTTGGCCCATCTCCTTCTTCCCCGTGACCTCCATCGGCAAGGCGAGAGTGACAGCAAGCTTTTGCCCGTGTTGCAGTGAGGCGAGAGGGCGATTCCATCGATCCGGCGTAACCTCGCCGTCCTTGCTCCGCCGTCGGCGTTGAGCATCGAGCTTCAGGTCTTGACGCCCTTCGAAGCTACGACCCGGAGATAGCCCATCTCCAGCACAGTCTCCAGCATCCATCAGGTAACCTTAGTTCCTTTTAGTTTCGTCTAATTTAGGATTTCCCCCAATTCCGACCATCGCCGCATTTCTTCGATTCCGGTCACTCCGATCACCCATCTTCCAATCCGACCCGATCAGCACCTTCGCAACCTCCTCACGCACCTTCTACGCCATTTCACTCAACCCAGATCGCACAGGATCTGGGAGCCGAGCTCCACCGCCGTCGCCTCGCCGGAGCTCTTTCGCCCCACCGCACCGTTCATCTTCACCCCGTCTTCTTGGGTCGAGGCACTTTGCCCTCGACCCGCGAAGCTCCTTGTCTACTTTGCAGGTCCAAGGGAGGTGTCTGAGCCTCCAGTTCATTCAAGCCAGGAGCTTCGAGCCAATAGGCCTCGCCGGAGCCCCTCCAGGGCTCGGTTGGGTCCTTGGCCACCACCAGCAGCTGCGCAACTTCACGCCGGAGCTTCTCCGACCTTCAGGCGCAGCTGAGGAGGACCGGAGTTCACGCAGGACGTCGGCGAAGTTCGCCGGCGTCGAGTTCTTCCTCCACCTTCCAGAGCCGTCCGATGCACCCTCTGCTCCAGATCTGATCGTGACCGTCCATCCTTGAAGGAGCAGCAGCCGTTGATCTATCTGAGGAGACATCTGGACCGTTGCATCCGAGGAGAGAGGCACCCGAGCCCCGCACCGCTCGATCTTCCACGTGGCCTCCCTCGGACCGTCGATCGAGTCGAAGAGGAGAAGAGAAGAGTAGCGCCGCGCATCCAGCCGTCAGATCATACACGTGGCGCCCATCCGACCGTCGCTATTAATAAAGGGGTAAATATCATAGGGCCCCCTTGTAGTTTGTTTATTTCAGTTTAGTCCTGTAACTTTTAATTCACGTTGTTTATTTTCTGGGATATTTGCATAGAGACCCTCGCGCTTTATTTTAATTGCACTTATACCCCTGCCAGTAGTGAACCACGTGCGTCATCACGTGTTATTCTGGGTTATTTGCATATCTTGCCCTGTAGTTCTGGAATGTTAATGAATGCATGAAATGTTTCGTTTATTTGCAAATATACCCCTGTGAGCATTGTTTTTGCACATGTGCGAATTATTTTGGATAAATTGCATATAAGCCCCTGGACTTTTGGTACTTGTTACCAATAAGCCCTCGGAACTTATTTTTATTACATTTAGGTCCCTGTGTGCCCCAGACACGTGCTTGGCACGTGACTTCTTGGGTATTTTGCACCAGGACCCCAGAACTTTTGGGTATTTGCACTTAGGTCCCTGTGCACAGTGCCCCATCTTTATTTTTGAATAAAATATCAAACGACCTCCAAATCCAATGAAATTTTGACACATGGCTCCTGCCATGGTGTAGGAATTTCTATGATTTTTGGGGACATTTCTGATTTCATTTATTATTTTTAAAAATTCAAAAACCCATATTTTTGCTACTGTTTGACTTTAAAAATACCAAAAAAATATAAAAACTTCACCAAAAATCCAAAAAAAAATTAGACATTGTTGTTTACTGGTTGCTTAATTTTCTAGCCAATTTTGGCTACTTTTCATCACTTAAAAACCATAAAAATTGAAAAACCCCTAAAAACTCATAAAAATTGTAGTAAATAAATTAAAAATCCAAAAACAATAATTAGGGTGCCTAAATTTTCCTTGTTCTTCATAGTTTATAGGAAAATTATCTTCAGGGCTGTTTGAGATCCAAAATTATTTTATTTTTGGATCCTAAGCCTTGCTGGACAGTACCCTACATTCTTTGCATGGTTTGATTTTTAATAATTATTTTATCCATTAGAAAAATCCCAAAAATTCACCAAAAACAGTAAAAAACATAAAAAACTTAAAAACCAATTTTCTTGAATTTTTGCATCATTTTTGTGTGTTGTATAAATTGTTGAAGTCCCCTTGTATTTACATTCTCTCATTTTCTCACTCATTAAAAAATCTAAAAAAAAATGTAAAAACAAATAAAAACCTTAAAAAAAGACTTTTTGGATTCCTGACTACATCGTAGGCCGCAAGGCCAATCTGTGCTCCTTGTGTTCGACCCTGGGAGCTATACCAGGTTAATCTTATAGCAGACCGCTCTACTTTGTGCTTGCTTGTTTTTATCCGATATTTGAGTGGTTCATTATTTTCTTGATTTACGCATTCGAGTGACTGAGGACAACGACATTGTGATTTATTTCTTTAGACCTTTTACCTCTGTCATTTGGGCGTGATCAACAGGCGCCGAGGGGAAGATCAAAGATAGCGTGATTAGGTCGTCGGAGACGACATTAAATATGGTGAGAGGTCCGAGAAGGAAGAGATCGGGCGGGTAGCACGGATCTCGGATCCTCCAAACCCACCCCAGGCGAGGGTCCTGAATGATCGGGGAGCAATCGGAGCCCGGGGTTTGGGTAAATGGCGGCCGGGTTAGGCGGGTGGAAAATGGTGAAAACGGGTCGGGCGCGACATACCCGGCTCTGGTGGTCCTGGGGGGAGAGTTGACCGGGGGTCAACAATCCCCGTGGACCAATCAGAGCCCGCCAAGCTTTAGATTTTTATTTGATTTTTTTGGGCCATTAAATGACCGAATTTTCAAAAACTTAAAACATGAAATATTTTTAATTTATTTTTTTCTATTTTTTTGTGATTTTTAATTAATTTTTGGAAATAAAAATAAGGTATTTACATTATAGGTCTATACATAGGTATATGTACAATATATGATTTTTAATTTTGATTTTTAATTAGTTATTTTTATACATTTTTATTCCTATTTTATATTTTATTTATTTATAGAATAAAATGAGGAATAAAAGGATATTTTTATTTTATTTTTATTAATTATATACATAGGTAAAATAAATAGTTATTTACAACTATATACATGGCATATGTACAATATTTTTGTATTTTTAATTTTTGTAATTTTTATTTGATTTTTGTTTTGTTTTTTTTTATTTATTTACAATATATATCATATTTACAAAAAGTTTTAAAAATAAATTTATTTACAAGGTGAAATAAATAAAGAGACAGGGTCTATGTACAATGTGAAGGGTTATTTTTGGTCTTTTTGATTTTTAAATTTTTATTTTGTTTTTAAGAGTTTCTAAATATATACAAATATTTACAAGAATATTTTTGGTTGAGGAAAATATAATTTTATTTATTTACATAGATATCTACACATGAGCTCCTATCTCTCTCTACTGTGGCTTTTATGCGGTCAGGCCCATGCTGAGCCCTCCCTTGGGTTAGGTTGCTCAATATTTATTCTAAATATTTCCCTCTTTTTTCTTTTTGATCTTTATTCTTTTATTTTTGCACAAAAACATGCTAATTATAAGTTTTTACACAATGCATGCTTTTGGTAATTATTTGTATTTACACTTATCTACATGTATTTGCAAAGGTTTTTGTAGCTAAAATATAAGAATAAAGAGTGATGAATGGGTATTCATCACCCCCCTATACTATATTTTGCTAGTCCCTTAGCAAACACTTATTTGAAAAAGAAGTGAAAAAGATAAAAAGAAAAAGAAAAAGAGGATGTACATGGATCAAGGTTGAATTATTAAACTTTCCTTTATTAAATTGAAATATGGAGCTCGATCAGATCTTTGGATTATTAATGTGTCGGAACCTTATTTGGACTTAAGCTTAAAACCCAACAGCTTCTAAGTTCCACCAATCTATGGACAAGACTCCTTAATAAACCAGATCAGAACAAGTCTACATACACAAACTCTAATGACCATGAATCTTTCCATGCAGTGTAAGTGATATGTGGCCCCCCACCTCAGAAGCAACAAAGAAACAACCTCCCTCAACCTGGTAACTCTAATGCCTCGGTCTAGCAACTCTTTCCTCGAGAAGCGGGGTATTCCCTTCTAAGTTCAAGTGCAACCGGCTCAAGAAGAGGGGGTAGAAGTATAGAGTTTTGGGAGCTTAGCCAGTGTAGCTAAGTCTCCCGCTGCAAGCTTCATGAGATGTAACATGGATACCATAAGCTTTGCTTCATTTGACTATGTACACTCCGGTGGGGTTATTAAATTTTCAATCCGACCCACCACTTTTTTGGAGTTCTTTTTGCATTTTTGCATTTTTTTTCAAAGACTTCTTGTACAGCATATCTACATGGTGCAGCATATATACAAGAAATTTCCTCTTGAGCCAGTAGACTATCCCTCTTTTGAAGCTTTATTGCAACCCACAGCTTCTGTCTTTAGCCTTCATCACCACTAGACCAAGTTGAGGTGCACTTCCTTCACTAGAAGAAGAAGAGAGGTTCCACCTAGAAGTACTACCCTCATATGCTACCCCAAGCCAAAGGAAACTGCCTCCTCACCACCTCATCCGTGGAGAGCCATGTGTAAAGTGCAGGTGCAAGTCAAGCCATTGTCTCTAAGAGTCATGCGTGTGTTGTTAAGTGCTCTACTTAGGCTCATCAAGATGACATATGCTCATAGCCTAGTGGACTCAAAGAATTAAGTCCTTATGGACCTGAAAAGCCTTAAACCTAAATCCTATAAGGTTCCTCTTGGAGTTAAGTGGATTAAGATCTTATTCAAGCTCCATTTCTCAATTTAATTCTAGGCTTAGTTTAAATGTCAACTCTTATCCAGGAAAAATTATATACATATATGTACACAAGATGCTATTTACAAATATTTACAAGCATGCAAAATTTTTGAAAAATGTTTTGAAATCATGGATGATGATGATGCATGAAGTGCAAGTTTTGCAAAAAGGTATTTACAAACATTTACACAAGATTTTTGCAAACTTTTGATTTTTCAAAACATTTTGGAAAAATTTTGTACTATATACATAATTTTGATACAAAAATATTTACACAAGCTTTACACAAAAGATTTTTGAAATCATTTTTACAAAAATACTTTGTACACTAGCTATGTATGTGCAAGGATACAAGAGGTTTATGTACATGAAAATTTTTGAATTTTTGTGATTTTTACCATTTTATTTATTAACACACTCACACAAAGTACGAGTTATGGCTAAAGTATTTATAAAATATATACACACCCCCCCTATACTTAGCTCGAACGATGTCCTCAGAGTGATCAAGAGCGATGAAGAAGACATAACTCGTGCTTAGTAAAAGGGGAGTGAAAAGGAATGGCTAAGTACAGGAACGAATGAATGAATAGAATAAGAGGAACTCGGTGGTTTCCCCCTATACATAGGATTAACTAATCCTAAGTATAGCAAGCTGTACATGAAGGGAAATCCGAGTGAAGAAGATACAGAGTCTGCTCCCCCTATACTTAGGGTAAAATATCCCTAAGTATAGGCAGCAAAACAAGAGCAAACCGAATGAAAATCACGAATATATACAAGAAGGAGGACATCACTCCCCCTATACTTAAGGTGGAGAACCTTAAGTATAGGCAACAAAACAGAAGTGATGAAACAGACGAATGAACAGCCCGGTGTTTCCACCCCCCCTATACTTAGGATGAGCGATATCCTAAGTATAGCAAAGATAATCCTAAGCGAGACCTGGGGTGAAAACAAGAACGGAAGAAAGAAAGATCAAAGAAGACGAAACACGTATATACAAAAGAGTACAATGTTGAGGTGCCTCTCAACAAGCGCTAGGTTTTACGCCCCTAGCTGGGCGCAAAGGCTAGGACAACGCAGTATCAAGGTTCAGGACGGCATCGGTAAGTCGAATGCCGTACTGTCGTCGCAGTCTCTGTGTGAGAACAACGACGAACTCAACAGTATAAAGTAAGACACCCAGGTATGCAATCAGGCGGGTGTCTGCTACCGGCCAATGATATGAGCATAAGTAATCGGGATCCGGTAGCACAAAAGAAATCAGTGGCTCTGGGTCAGAATGGAGTGAGAGTATAGAGCCGAAGAAATCAAACGTGGAGAAAGATGGATCAGTCATGGAATCCTCCACGTCAATCAGTGTCTCAAACAGGTGTGGACAATCAGGATCAGGATACTCTCTAAGCAGAATGATATCCGATGCATGTAATAGAATCAGATCAGGCAAATCACCGAATATCTCCAAAATGGGCTCATTCTCGCGAGGGTCGTCGAGGTGAGAAGACTCAGAATCAGAGTGATCTAAAGACTCGGTTTCGTGTTCCGCCAGATCGGAAACACTCTCAGCAGGTGAAACCGAGTACTCATCATGCGCGGCATCCTCCCGCAGATAACCCTCAGGGAGAGATGCCAGATCAAAAGTGACTAGAAGAGGATCAGGATATAGATAGGCATCTGCGCTGCTATCAAGTATCCACTCAGTGCACCAGGCTGCATCATCATCGGAAGTGTAGGTCTCGGCAATCTGGAAGCAGGAGTAGGTACTAGTCAACATCGCGGAAACTGGCAAAGTGTCCGTGGATGATCCTCGCTCTGCGGCTATGCTGGCTGTCAGCTGGTCCTCAGGTAGTGTATCTGTCTCAACAAAGTGGAGGACAAAAGGCTCGAAGACGGGACTCTCTGTGTCTGTACTCTCGAAGTGGTGTCCCTCATCAAGCTGTGGCTGTTGAGCTGAGTCCTGGTGACTGTCTGCATCCAAGAAGTGTCTCTGCATGAAGGAAACTGACTCCTCCAGGACTGGAATCTGAAGTGTCTGAATCAACGGCTGTAAAAGCTGGGGCTCCTCCGGCTCCTGGAGTATCAGAAGATCTGATATCCAAGACTCGTCAATAGGGAACTCTGGGGCTGACTCGAACTCCAACTGGAAGGCCAACGGGAACTCAAGTAGACTCTGGGTCCGAACCTCTGCTATCACAGTCATCTCCTCTGTCAGTGATGCTGCATCATCCAAGTCCTCCGGCTGGTGTGTAGAAACTGACTCACCATGTGACGTGACACACCGCACTGGTACTGTATCGTCCTCATGTGTTGTTCCGACCGAAGCATCTCGTGAAGAAGAACTCTGTGAAAGTAGCCTCGAGATTGTATCCAAGAAGTGAATGTTGGAACTGTGGTATGAACCGCCACATGTGGTAATCACCAGTGCAAGCTGCTCTGCAGTCATCCCCCGCATGGAGATCTCAATCAAATCTGTCAGTGGAAGTCCATGGTCTGGAAATCTCCTCAAGAGGTCAAGAAACCTCGGCCATGCCTCGTGCAAATGCTCCTGGGGGTCAACGGAAAAGTCCATAATCAAAGACCGCATAAACTCTGCTCTTCGTGGGGGAAAGTATCTCTGTAAGAACTCTCGGCGTAGCTCTCCCCACGTCTCGAATGTCCTCTCCAATCGGCGATGCCATCTCATGGCTCTGTCGTGAAGCGTGAAGGGGAAGGTCCTGCTCATTAGGTCCTCTGCAGTGACATCTGAATATCTCTGTGCTCTACAAAATTCCTCAAAAGCAGACAGGTGAAGATAAGGCTCCTTGTGCGCCTCTCCTGAAAATGTCGGTAGTCGCTGAATGTAATCCAAATCCAAGACGAATGGGCCTAATGTAGAAGCTGACTGAGCTCCATGTGCTATCTGCTCCTCCATCCCTCTGGAATGGGATCTATCTGTTGATCTCCACTGCTCTCTCGGGTCACCAACAGAGTGCGCTCTCAACTCAGCAACAGCATCGTCCGGGTCTCGCATCTGCTCTATCTGATATCCTCGGACGGCTCGCACAGCATGCCCGGAGTGATGAGATGAAAGGGAGGGAGGGAGCGGGAGGTTGGTCGGAGATCCGACCTCCCTAGAAGGTGGACAGGAGTGATGGTCAGAGGATGGAGAAGAAGCCGTAAGAGTCGGCTCAGAGTGAGGGGAATCCATCATCCAGGGATCAGGGAGAAGAGAAATGAAGGGAGGTGAGGGAGGGGAAATAGATCGAAGGGATCTGGCAATCAAACAAGATGAAAAAGCAAACCCCCAATTCACCTACGCACACAGAGCTGAAGACCAAAGGGATCGGTCAACTATCTTGTCAATTTTATTTTAGGTGATCATCCAGTCTATCAGAGCGATTACGTGAAGTAAATAGGTATCCAAATCTTTCTCAACCGACTGTCCCGTACTGAAAGCCGGTAATCAGTCAAGAATAGATCGGAGGCTCTATCCTAATGTGCGGATCACTCTCTCGCTCATCCAAACCAGACAAGGAGGGGGTTACTCTCCCCAAGACAGATTTTTCGTGAAGTGTCTTTTAGGTCAAGTATAATTAGCAGTCCCGATTTTATTGTTTTTCTTTTTAATCTTTTTCAAAGCAAACAAAAGGCCTAACGAATTTTTCGGTTCTCCTGATTATTAAGTCCGAAAACAGGGGGGAGAAGACGAAAAAGCCGATGCGCGATGAAATCAATGATGCATGCAAAGTAAGGAAGGCGTACCTGACTCCAGCACTCTACATGCAATATGATCCGCGCAGAATTTAAAGACAGGAAATAAACTACCTAAATGATGCAAGCGGGAAAAACCGAGTCCTAGATGAGCAATTTCTAGCGCAGAACCGTCTAACTCAGTCACTCGCCCTCGATCCAAAGAGTCCGGTCTTGGCCCACCCCTCCTCTTCTCGACAGGTCGAGTTTAGGAGTAGCGCTTGTGGGGCAGGCTCGCGGCGCGTAGGCTCTCAGGAAAGCGACTAAGTTATTTTTATTATTTATTATTAGTAGGTCCAATTAACGATCTATAGGAACAGATAAGCAGTTAGGTGTGTGGATCCTACTAATTACGTCATAAGCACCAGAAATTCCTACGGCTAGGGCTCGATCAAAAACCGCGTAAACACCGGAAAGGCAGTAAGAAAGAAGAAGAAAGCCGCGAGAAAACTGCGAAAAACCGCTAAGGTCCTAAAGGGTCCCCCGAGCACACCGGTGCTCGGCGAAACAGACCCGCTACGTCAAGTCCAAACAGTTCAAGTCTCTGAACAACTGTATTATTACAACAATAATGATAAAATATCCTAAGTTATCCTCACCCACTCAACTCTCTCTCTCTCTCGCTCTCTCCTGCGGCTCGATGAAGAAACGAGCCGCCTCCGCTTCGCTCCGGTGCACCGGCGCTCCTAGGAATGCCGCCCTCGCTCCTCGGGCCCTCGCAAGAAACAGAGAGAAAGGTGGTCAGTCCAAAAATTATTGGCAGAAATATGAGAAAAATATATATACAAAATCTATACAAAAAGCCGCGAAGCTCGAAAAGCCGCGGAAAAAGCTAAAAACGACTACTAAGCCGTGCTCCCCGGCAACGGCGCCATTCTGATAACCCGAAAAACCCTCAAGACCCGGGTGAAGGTAATAAAACAAGGGTCGTTGCGACCCGGATCTCAGAGGATGGGTATATCAAGAAAAATATCGAACCGCGAAATAAATCAGAGATCAAAACACGAAGTGCGGTCCTAGCTATGAGATTAACCTGGTATAGCACCCAGGGTCGAACACAAGGAGCACGAGTTGGCCAAAGGCCTACGAAGTAGTCGAAGAATCAGAGAAAAAGGGAAAACATTTTTTAGTGGTTTTTAATTGTTTTTAAAATTTTTTTGGATTTTTAATATGTGAAGAAAGTGAGAAAGACTAAAAACAAGCACACTTGAGCAATTTATTTAACACACCAAAAATCAAGAAAAAATTCAAGAAAAATTATTTTTATGTTTTTTAGGTTTTTAAGTGTTTTTGGTGAATTTTTGAGATTTTTATAAAGTGTATTTTATTTTCTAAAAATCAAACAGTACAAAAAAGATAAGGTATTGTCCAGCCATGCCCAAAACCCAAAGATAAAATATCTAAGGATCTCAAAGGGACCTGGAGGTGATTTTCCTGTATACTAAAGAAAACAAGGAAAATTTGAGCACCAAAATTATTGTTTTTGGGTTTTTAAATTATTTATTATGATTTTTATGAGTTTTGAGGTGTTTTTAAATTTTTAGGGTTTTTACTCAATGAAAAATAGCCAAAATTGGCTAGAAAATCAAGTAACACAATAGAAACAACACCTAATTTTTATGGAATTTTTGGGGGTTTTTTTATATTTTTTTGGGATTTTTGAATCTAGACAGTAGCTAAAATGAGAGTTTTTGAATTTTTAAAAATAGAAAATAAACTCAGAAATGTCCCCCAAAATTCTCAAAAATCCTACAACATGGCAGGAGCCATGTGTCAAATTTTTATCGAATTTGGAGATGAACTGATATTTTATTCAAAAATAACAAGGGGGCACTGTGCACAAGGACTTAAGTGCAAATACCCAAAGTTCTGGGGGTCCTGGTGCAAAATACCTAAGAAATCACGCGCGAGGCGCGTGCTTGAGGCACTCAGGGACCTATATGTAAGAAAAACAAGTCCGAGGACCTTCTGGTAACTCGTACCAAAAAGTCCAAGGGCTATGTTGCAAATAACCCACTCAAAAGATGCACATGCGCAAATACAATGCTCACAGGGGCATAAATGCAATTATCAAAAAGTTTCTATTCATTCATGAACATCCAGAACTACAGGGCTAGATTTGCAATTACACCAAATACACACGTGACGACGCACGTGGCTCACACAAACAGGGGCATAAATGCAAATAATCTAAAAGATGAGGTCCAGTGTGTAAATGTCCCAACGTAAATAAAGTACTCTAAATATTTACAGGACTGAAACATAAAGCAAAAACTAAGAGGGGGCCTATGGTAATTTACCCTTTTATTAATGTCGAGGGACGGATGCACGACGCGTGGCAGGTTGGACGGATGGGATGGTGCGCCGCACACGAAAGCCACCCCTCGAATCGATCCGACGGCTGGTATGTGTCCACGTAGATGATCGGACGAAGGAGCTGCGACGTGGGTCTTCGAAGAAAGCCGGGCTCAGATCGGATGGACGAGGTGCAGCCACGTGCTAGATCGGATGGCTGAGGGGCGTCGTGGTTTAACCTCGTCGCTCAACGGTGAAGATCGACCCCAGGGAGATCCGATGGTGAGTGTTGCCCCGTGGATGTACGGCCGAGATCTAAACTGGGGTGTCGAGGTCGATCAGACGGTGAACGAAGGACCTGGAGGAACTGACAGCCGGCGAGCTTCGCCGGCCCTCTGCGTGTACGGTAGTCCTCGTCCGGTGCTCAGGAGATGATAGAAAGCTGCGCCATGAAGGTCCGCGCCTGATGCACTGCTCTGATGGAGGCGAGGAGCTCAGGAGAACTCCGGCGACGTCGAGGAACGGGAGCTGCTGTGCTCTGAAGCTCCGACCTCCAGATGAGGTCGATGGACCTGGAAACCTGCACAGAAAGAAAGAGGGGTCGAGGGCAAACTGCCTCGACCCGTCAGAGCGGGCGGAAGATGGCCGGTGGTGCGATGCGATGGCTCTCCGGCGAACGGCGGAGGGGTGAGAGCCGAGACCCTGCTCCGGGGCGAGACAGGGGGAATGAAGGGTCGGAGAAGGTGGATAGGGGTTTGGCGGAGGTGATGGCGGTGTCGGATGATCAAGGGAGTGGACGGAGACGGCTGGCGGAGGTGGCGGAGCTAAGCTACTGCAAATCGAAAAACCTAACGCTAAGCTAATCTACTGGCTAAAGAAGTTACCTGATGGGCGCATTCGACTGGGCTGGAGCCGATGAGGCTCCCGGTCGTTGCCTCAAGGGGTCGTCGAGCTCCCCGAGGCTCAGCGCGCTCGCGGCGGCGCACGGCGGCGATTACCACCGGATCAGTGATTTCCGGCTGCCCGGGCCTCGCTGCAACTCCACCGGCCACGGCTGTCACTCAGGGATGATGGAGGAGCTCACAGGCGCCGAGGGGAAGATCAAAGATAGCGTGATTAGGTCGTCGGAGACGACATTAAATATGGTGAGAGGTCCGAGAAGGAAGAGATCGGGCGGGTAGCACGGATCTCGGATCCTCCAAACCCACCCCAGGCGAGGGTCCTGAATGATCGGGGAGCAATCGGAGCCCGGGGTTTGGGTAAATGGCGGCCGGGTTAGGCGGGTGGAAAATGGTGAAAACGGGTCGGGCGCGACATACCCGGCTCTGGTGGTCCTGGGGGGAGAGTTGACCGGGGGTCAACAATCCCCCGTGGACCAATCAGAGCCCGCCAAGCTTTAGATTTTTATTTGATTTTTTTGGGCCATTAAATGACCGAATTTTCAAAAACTTAAAACATGAAATATTTTTAATTTATTTTTTTCTATTTTTTTGTGATTTTTAATTAATTTTTGGAAATAAAAATAAGGTATTTACATAATAGGTCTATACATAGGTATATGTACAATATATGATTTTTAATTTTGATTTTTAATTAGTTATTTTTATACATTTTTATTCCTATTTTATATTTTATTTATTTATAGAATAAAATGAGGAATAAAAGGATATTTTTATTTTATTTTTATTAATTATATACATAGGTAAAATAAATAGTTATTTACAACTATATACATGGCATATGTACAATATTTTTGTATTTTTAATTTTTGTAATTTTTATTTGATTTTTGTTTTGTTTTTTTTTATTTATTTACAATATATAGCATATTTACAAAAAGTTTTAAAAATAAATTTATTTACAAGGTGAAATAAATAAAGAGACAGGGTCTATGTACAAGGTGAAGGGTTATTTTTGGTCTTTTTGATTTTTAAATTTTTATTTTGTTTTTAAGAGTTTCTAAATATATACAAATATTTACAAGAATATTTTTGGTTGAGGAAAATATAATTTTATTTATTTACATAGATATCTACACATGAGCTCCTATCTCTCTCTACTGTGGCTTTATGCGGTCAGGCCCATGCTGAGCCCTCCCTTGGGTTAGGTTGCTCAATATTTATTCTAAATATTTCCCTCTTTTTCTTTTTGATCTTTATTCTTTTATTTTTGCACAAAAACATGCTAATTATAAGTTTTTACACAATGCATGCTTTTGGTAATTATTTGTATTTACACTTATCTACATGTATTTGCAAAGGTTTTTGTAGCTAAAATATAAGAATAAAGAGTGATGAATGGGTATTCATCAATACCCTTCCCAGATGCTCTGAATCTTGGAAAGGGAGAAAAATTAGACAATCTCTAATAGAATCAAGAATCGAAGTTCACAAAAGAGATACTGGATAGAATTCAGATCAAACTCACTCTTTTGGAAGCATTGGTCCACATTCCTCTTATTAGAGAAATATCTGAAGCAACATACACCACCTAGAAGAAAGAAAAGGTGTAATCATTGCTCAGAAAAATAAGTGTTGATCATTGCCACTTGTTATGCCATCCAACATACATCTCCCAAGAAGAAAAAAATGACATGGGAGCAGCGTTTGTTAGTTATAAGATTTCTGATCATGAGTTTGAGCACACCTTGTTGGACAATGAATCTTTAGTGAATATATTACCCTTTCATCTTATTGAGACACTTCATTTAGGGCCTCTCAAGCGAGCCAAAATGATTCTTCAATTTATAAACATATCGGTCAAGAGGTCGAATGGTATATTACATGATGTTGTCGTGATGGTATAAGACACCAAATTCATTGTGGATTTTGTTGTCTTAGACTCTGACTCTTCAGTATCATCACAAGATGCTGCAACTATTTCTTGGTTGGCCTTTTCTGCGTGCAACTAAGGTTGTTATTGATTATAGGAGAGATAATGTTACTTTTTCTACTAGCAGCACAGTGTCGAGCCTCGAGCTGATAGAGACTTTGTGATCAGATGAGTGTGCTACCAAGCCATCAGATACAGAGACACGTGGGATTACAGTTGAGATTAAACGCAATCCTATTGTTTTTGATATCCTATTCTTTTTTATTCTGTTGAGATATGAGATTTCCTCTCCATAGAGGTAAACTTAGAAGCACAACCTTCGGTGATTCGCGACACATGTTTGGAGATGTGTTGACGAGATTCACAATATATATGTCATTGAGATGAAACGTTGGTGGCTCGTAGTCCAAAGTTCGAATCTGTTTCTATTGTAGATATTCATTATAGCCTTCTCGTAGCAAGATTATCGAGTCCTCTTTTCATGCAGATTCAGATAAGGGCTTTGTTGATGAGGAGATAGATCATATTGTAGCAGAATTTGACTTCTTCATTGCATCTACTTCAAACACGAAACCAATGTCTATGCAATAACATAGAGATAATGATGCATTATTAGAGGATGATTCTTCGTCTTCTTATCTCAATGCCGATGATGATAGTGATTCAAAGATCGTGGTGCAGCTTCCTGAGGTCAATTCTGTCCATCTTTTCAGCCATCTGAGCCACTCCTCGTCGGTTGATACAGGTCAAGGATCCTGATTCACGCATGGATATCTCTGAGTATGACCTTGATATCGACATGTCTCTTGTACATTCTATCGTTCCTCGATCACGCAAGAAGGCCACTCTTCGGCTTTATTGAGCTTATACAGTTCTCATTTTGATTTGTTCATTCTTTTTCACCTTTCATATACGTGTTTTCAAGTTTATTCATTCATTCTTCCATTTTTATTTTACATCCCTAGATCTCGCTTAGGATTTTTGCAATACTTAGTATGTACTTTATCCGAAGTATAGGAGGTGTAGATATTATGTTGATCATATCATTCTTTTTTATTACCCCAGTTGTTGCTTGTACTTAGGGAGTGCTTTACTCTAATGGTGAATATATGATTCATCGCCTTTATTCTTCCATTTTGGCTAAAATCTTTAGTAAAATACATGTAAATATTCACTAATTGTCACTAATTAACATTCTAAACACATTTGTTAATATTATATATTTAACACTTATTTCATCTAAAAATAATAATAAAGAGAAAAAGAAAGTTAAAAGAAAAGAATGATGTAGATATGTAATATATACAGACCGATCCTATCCCCGAGACCAAGTCAATATTGACTTGGCTGACAAAATAAATAAGTAGGAGGAGATAAGGATCCTAATTTATCAAAATGTCAGAAAATCAAGAGCATTAGTTGTACATTTACACATTTTTCATATTGTGAATATTTCACCTATTTATTTATCATCAAGATAATTTCAATTTAAAAATATTCCCTTCATAAAAGTTATTTATAAAATATATATGTATTAATTTAAAAAAATATATAAAAAATATTTATTATCGAAATAATTAATTATGATGAATCGAAAAGCAATAAAAGTCAAATTTCAAGGTTCATAACTATTTATAAAAAACTCCAAATTGACCAAACTCATTTTTAAACTTCATTTTTTAATTAATATTATTTATTAAAAATATCAAAAAAATATTAGAATCAAAAGGGTGAGTTTTGGCGTTTGGACCCCTTTGTATATGTGTACAATATGTATAATTTTCCTTATTTTTTAGTTAATTATTCTTAACTTCGTTTGACTTAATTGTTTTTCTAATGTGTTTCTAAAAATTAGTATAAAAACATAAAAATATTATTTATTAAAAATGTCAATAAATCTCGAAGCCACGAAGTTGTGACCCTAATTTTCTGGACCTCATAACTCGACTATACAGACTATGATTTAGGCAAACTCGCTTTTAAAGTTCATTTTATAGAATTATCTACCAAATGAAATAGATTTGCTAAAATCAGAGTTAATATGCAGAAAATGGGTTTTCGGATCCTATTGGTATACATTATACAATGTATTTTAATTTTGTATATGTCTTTTCATATTTTTATATACTTAATTAATATTTATTATTAAATAAATAAATAATTTTTTTAAATTATTTACTTAAATACTAATTTATTTCAATATTGAAATCATTAATTAAATTATTTATGTAATTAACTACTTATTATTTAATTATTTCTTATTTTTAATGTATTTAATTTAATTATTAATTTCATTTGTTATAAATTATTTACTTTATATTATTATTTAATTAGTTTATTTTATTATTTTCTTTTATTTACGTTTTTTTTATCTCTTCTCGTACATCTTCTCCCCCATCGCCCCATTCTTCATCCTGCGCTACCTGCTAACGTCTCTCCTTCCTTCCTTTCTCCGCCGGCATCCCTAACAGTGAGGCCATTGGTTGTTTAGCTAACAACCCTCGGGTGACAGGAGCCACCGTCGGGTGACCACACCAGACGCAATGCTCCCCATGTCTCCTTGCCTATATAAACCCTAGTCCACCATAGCCAGGAGCTTCATATGCCATTTTTCTCCCTTGCTTCCTGAGCTCCGGAATGACACGAGAGTTGTGAGCATCTCTCGCTGTAGATTGAGGTTGAAGTCGAGATTCAACGATATCGTTCGTCGGAGTTGAGCGCTGCTCTTCCATGCTTGAAGCCTCCTTGTTCGCTGCGAATTGAAGGCAATCACTTTGGAGCCCGGCTGAGCTCTGCTCTCAGGTGATATACCCCATCCGTAATATCCATCCAGGTTATTACTTCTTCTCTGATTTCCCTTCAATTCCTCTTCTCAATCTCTTTGTTCTCCTTAAGTTCTCTGTTATTTTCTTCCAATCTCATCCAAAATCTAATTCCCGACCTCAATTTCATCATTGCCACCACCATGAATCCCTTCATTTCTCATTCTATCTCCTCATAATCTGAACACCTATGACCACGATCAGTGGTAGAGTTAGGAGTCAGTTCTCCACCAGTCCAAGTTCCTCCCATCTCACCCTTTTCGTTGCCTTGAGACCGAACCTACATACTTGAGTCGAATTGATTCATCTTTTGCAGGTTACTTGGAAGAGCACCTGAGACTGAAATCCTATAGATCTGAGTAGTGTGGGGATGATTCATTTGAGGTCTGATCGATTGCTCGAGGATCACAAAGAGAAGCACCTAAAGCTTCAACGCATGAACCCAGAGGTTCATATCTAAAGAACAAAACTATCAAAGCATCTATGGAGAACCTCCTGTACCTGGAATTCATTGATCGATCATCTGTAGATCGATTCATTTGGATGCCAATACCACATCTAATTAAGAAACCTGTGTTGGACATGCGAGCCCACGACGAGCCATTATGCAATAAATGTTATTGCAAATATCATTCCCTGATCTGAAATGAAGAATAAATAATTTACATAATAGGTCCCTTAGTACAATTAGGGTTATGTACCATGGCCATCTTAATGATCATACAGCTGTTGATTCAATAGTTGAATCATAGAGGATGGTGCTCGGATGAATATCTAAAGAGTTAGATTGAGGACTCATCAAGCACCGTCAAATGATTGTTAAGAGATAATCTCCAGCCTGAGTAGGAGATGGCAATCCTTTCTCATTTAGTAGATATATAACCGACCTCTTGATGTAGGTCCTTTTCATAGGAATAGAGTTTCAGAGGTGTTAAATAAGTTAGGTCAAAGAGTTGACTTAACGAGATTGAGATAACCAAAGTCCTATATCTTATGTTGTCACGATACAGGCACGCATCCTTTGACCGGAGACAGATGTGTTACTATATGTCTGAGTATGTACATTTGGTAGACCAATAGATTGATGACCTAATCAAGGTCTATTCACCAGTGCGCTGGTGTGCATGCAAGGGAAATATGAGTAATAGGATCTCTCAATGGAATCATACAGGTTCAGTTACTAAATCGAAAGACATGAGCTCACTCATGAGATATTAGGAAGAATCAAATTCTGTGCATGGTCGTCTCGCTTTGGAAGCTTGACTGAATTTGTAGGTTTGATATATACTTTTGGAAAGTATATGATCAAGACCTAGGTATGATATTGTAACGTCCCGGGCTTAGGTCCCTGGTCCGTTTTCGGGGAACACTGGCCCTGACAACTTGTTGGATTCGGGTTCAAGTAGACCCGTTGACAACCACCCAAAATGCTTAAGCCCAAGTTGACAAGTAGTTATCCCCACCAGTTATAAACCAAACCCACACTTTGTGAGTTTTCCATGTGGTACTATGTTTGGGGTTGGGATGTTACACCCCCCCCCCACTTATATTCGCAATGACCTTGTTGTGACATGGCCCATCACTTATTTCCAGCGATAATGGCGGTTGCACGCTCCGGGTAGCCTTTTCCTTCAACCTCTTTGCAGGGGCAGCTCCACCTCTCGGGTATCCCTTTCCACTATCAGAGGGAAATTTGGCTCTGATACCATTTGTAACGTCCCGGGCTTAGGTCCTCGGTTTGTTATCGAGGAAAACTGGCCCCGACAACTTGTTGGGCTGGGACCCAAATGGAACCGTTGACAACCACCCAAAATGCTTAAGCCCAAGTTGTCAAGTAGTAATCCCCACCACTTATAAACCACACCCATACTTTGTGAGTTTTCCATATGGTACTATGTTTGGGTTGGGGTGTTACAACCTCCCCCACTTATATTCGCAACGTCCTCGTTGCGACATGGCACATCACTTATTCCCAGTGATAGTGACAACCGCATGCTCCGGGTAGCCTTTTTCTCCAACCTCTTTGTAGGGGCGGCTCCACCTCTTGGGCAACCCTTTCCATTACCAGAGGGAATTTGGATCTGATACCATTTGTATCGTCTCGGGCTTAGGTTCCCGGTCCGTTATCGAGGAAAACTAGCCCTGACAACTTCTTGGGTTCAAGCCTAAATGGACCTATTGACAACCACCCAAAATGCTTAAGCCCAAGTTGTCAAGTAGTAATCCCCACCACTTATAAATCACATCCACACTTTGTGAGTTTTCCATGTGGTACTTTGTTTGGGTTGGGATGTTACAGATATATGCTTTTGGAAAGTATATGACCGATAGCAACTCCCAATGATAGAATGAGAAACTTACTGATAGAACCCTGAAGTAGACAGTGTAAAGTTGATCTAATACTTCGGTTTTATTCTGAGTCTTCCAGTATGCAGGATGTACAGGTGTTGGGAATACCTGAGGGTGATGTGATCATAAATGATTGTATAATCATGACGCTTCCATTCCTTGGGAGTGATGAAATGGGTCTGGATTTTAGTGACTCCTCTCAGTAGAGAAGTAATTTGATCTTGGTCCTAATGTTGGACATTGATCTGAATGTGATTCAGATGCAATGAGAAGATTAGATTTGCGGTCTTGATTTAATAAAGCATCTATGGGAGGCCCGCGATCTGGATTTGATATATGATCTCAATATCCAAGTCACTATACGTGGAACAATACAATCGCCATGTCCTTATCTCTAAGTATCTGCGGAGAAAGCGCATTATCCATGAAAGGGTTCAGGATAATTTCATTGTTGATATTATGTATCCAAGCATTGAGAAAATTGATAACTGAATGTGATTTAATTATCATGAATAATATTAATTTGATTCATATTATAAAAGGAGTTATCTTAGATAATTAAATGTGATTTAATTATCAAAGATGTGAATAATGTGAATGTGATTCATATTATTAGGACACATGAGAATAAGAGATCCAAGATGATTAAATGTGATTTAATTATCATGGATATGAATAATGTGGATAGAAATATCCATATTAATCATATATATTATAAATGTGATTTATTATATATAAGAGAGAGCTACTTGTAACTTACATTTGTTAATTAATATTTATGTGAATTGGATTCACATTGGACAATTAATTAAACATGTAATTTACATTTTATTTGGGCTGTGAATGTGATTCACAATTTTCCAATGACAAGATTGCAATATTCACAAAATAATTATGAATTACTGTTATTGAATTATTTACAATAAGTGTTGTTGTAAAATCATGGAGATTTCCAAGGAGTAATGCAATCTCACAAGATTGCATGAGATTTCCAAGATTGCATGAGATTCCCAAGATTGCATCAAATCTCCATCCAAATATCTTCATGTATGCTGATTGATTTAATTTGGGATTAGATCATATTCATTTATCAATATATATTTAATCTAAATTAAATTAATTGTTGTTGGTTTTTTACCAACAAAATCTTGGCCATTAAAAGAAACACAAATCAATGAGAGCCATTCGATTTATGTTACCCATGGATTGAGATCCATGGATCCCAAAATATTATAAATAGAAGGGCACCCCTTGCTCTTCTTGGTTACAACAACACAAGTGAGACAACAACTCTCTCTCTCTCTCTACATGCCAACTCTCTCTCTCTCTTTCATGTGGTCATCCACCATGGATGCCCAAGAGAGATTCTCCATCACCGCAGTGTCGTCGTTATGCTGTCCGATCGTTTGCTCGTGGATATCCATCTTCTTTGGTGCGTCTCGCTCGTAAAGAAGACGTCGTATCTCGTTGGACGAGATCTGGAGATCCGTTGCTTGGATCATGGATTTCGAGGAGCACGTGTTTTATCAACACGCTTGCGAGCGTCTCTTCCGTCAGATCGGACTTGAGACAGGAGGTCTCTTCGTTTAGAGACTCGATCACAACCACACTTCACGAGGTAATCCTATTACTTATTTGTGGTTTAGATGAAATGATCCAAGAAGTGTTCTTGGATCATGTGGTTTCGTCACATGAAAAATTTTAATTTCCGCTGCATCGAGCTACTAGTACAACTAGTCGCTCCCGATCGCATACGATGCGATCCTCACGCTTCCATGATGCGCTTAAGGATTTACTCATATCCTTCAACCTGCAATGAAGAACCTGGAGCATTATTACTACCTGGAGCAAGACGAAGCACCAAGAGTTGATCAGAACCACCATCGATTCCACACACCAGTGTTTTGCGTAGATACACACCACCTTCCATCATCAAAAACGAGAGCACCATCTTCTCCAGCAAGATGATTGAGTTGCATCGTTGAATCATCTGCAGCTGTCCATACAACCTGGAGAGAAGGAACCGCATAAACTTTAATTTGGGATTTTTATTCTGACCGTACTATTAGTAACAAATCCAACAATCGAATAACATCCACGTGTTAGAACCAGAGCACCTGCCGCCCCACAGCTCAAGCCATCGAGCAGTGTGCGTAACCAATGCGTGCATGACCTAATATTTTTTGCAATTTGCATTAACACTCCTTAATTCTATTGATTTTGCAAGCAGGTCCCGTACAGACGCAGAACATGTGAGCAACATGTGATTGTTGGAATTTTAGCATTAGAGGCCACCTCACATTATTGATATTTCGAATAGGTCCTGCTTGAGAGAACTCCTGTGAACATCATGTGAAGCTTAGGATATTTTATGCGAGCACCCTCCGATCTCTTGCATATTCGCATGTATACTTTTATTTTCCATATAATTACGCTTATACCCCTATAACTGTATACAATCACTATAATAATACATGTTAAATAAAATAAAAAATAAAAAAAATACAAAAGTAGTAAAAAGATGCATATTAATACCTTATATTCTACTATATACCGTATTAAATCATGTTTTGAAAAAAATACTTTCTATTTTTAATAAATCATTTTTAAAATAAAATATATAACAGACTTTAAAATACATAGACAAAATATATAAGCACTTCAAAAATTCTATAAAAATTACCCTTAGTATATTTTACTATATTTTATATAATATTCCAAAAATAAAATATCAAATATTGGAACAAATAAAAAATATAAAATACATAAAAATTTTAAAAAATCATAACTAATTCAATATAAATCATATAAATATGTGTAATACTTGATTTTGACGGTATTTTCCTCCACTACTAAATAAACACAAAATAAAAATATTTTCTTGTTGTTTATATTTTAAAATTTACAATAAAATTCTGTTTTCAATAAAAAATAGTCTTCAACTTTAAAAACCAAATAAAAATTACAACACATCTTCTAAGAATTACATATAAATTATAAAATACTTAAAACCTTTAAAAGCTTCAAATGTAAACCCAAATATAAAAACATAAAACCCATACCTTTATTTTTACATAGGTATATTAAAATCAAAAAAACAATATAAAATATATAAAATCTAAAAATATAGAAAATTCCTTATAAATAAATAAAAATTGGGAAACCCATTACCTTAATTTTTTCTATTATTTCTACCCTAGTTTTCCACAGTTTGTCTCCCCGAGTTTGACACTCTCATACTAACACTATGCACATCTTGTTAAGGAGTATAAATACAAAAATAAGCATTTTGTGTATCTCATCTGATCGATACAACGACGATAGTCTCTCCTTCTAGAACTATCAGGTCAGATGTGTTTTTCACAGACCTGTATCTCTTCCGTATAGACTCAAAATTGTCCAAACTCATCTTTGTTATTCATAAAATTTAAATATCTATTTGTAAAGGTGGATTCATATAATTTGGATTTGAGATACAAAGGTTGGATTTTGGGTCCTTATTGTACTATATACATGTATATCATATTCAATATATTGATTCATTATATTTTTATTCTATATTTTTATAAACTTGTAAATATTATTTAAAATACAATTAAATAATGAAAATAGAATAAAACCATGAAAAATTCAATAAAATAAATAAAGTATTAAAATACATAAGTAACTATATCTATATACTATATGTACATGATTATTTAAGTAAAAAAATAAATATAAAAGAATAAACTAAAAATACGTAAATGTGTAATTAAATAATTTAATATGAAAATAATAGAATAAAATCTAAAATACAAAATAAAAATCAAATATTATAAATACATGTATATATATCTAATTATACACATGTAAATATTAACACCTAATAATATAACTTGTATAAATAAATAAAAATTAGAAGAAACTACTATGTAATATTTCAAATAGTTTTTTATGTTTTAGTCAAAGACATAAAATCATCTACTAATTTTAGATACATCAATGAGGGGATTTTTTCCCTTAATTTTATGGTTGGTCCATGACTAACGGAAAATCATGGATTTTTTATTATTTAATGCAAATAAGATGATAAATGTGAATGGCGTTACAGTCGACAATTTTCGGAATCAAACAAATTTATTTTTATCAAAATAAAGAAAATAAGAGATGGATTTGATATTAAGTTATCAACCTCGTATAACTTATAGGGTGGAACACAAGAAGGTAACTATTATTAAGCAAGAGTTATAAAAATCAAAGAGGAATAATGAAATAAAGAAGCAAACTCTAAGAAAACTACGTTGGTTTCTATGTATTTTTTTATCTTTTTAATTTTCTCGAATTTTATTTTTTATATATTTTTATGTTGTCTGATTTTAAAATTTTTAAATGATTTTTGATTTTGCAATTTTTTTATAATTTAACTTCTAAAACAAAATCAATAAAAGAAAACGGAATAAAGACATACAAGCACTCTCTTTGCATTCTTCAAATATTGTAAAAATATTTAGAAAAATAAAATAAAAATATTTTACCGTTTTTAATGTTTTATTATTTTTATGATTGTTCATATATTTTAAGTTTTTTAGGATTTTTGAATTAAATAAAAAAGGAAATAAATCAAACAAAAAACAAGCAAATATTTTTATATTTTTAAAATAGAATATAAAATCAAAAGCGATAAAAAGTAGATTTTAAAAAGGGAGTTTATATCAATATTTAAAACAAGATAAAAAATGTATTTTTATGATTTTTTCTTATTTTATTGGATATATTTTGTGATTTGTGTAACTTGTAATTTTTTTGTTTTTATAAAATATTGTCAAACAAAATATATACAAGAGTTAAAACTTGTCAAAATACACTTACAACATATTTTTGGAATTTTTAAACCATTTTTCAAATTTTTATCATTTTTATAAAGTAAACAAGGAATTTTAATGAAATTTTGAATTATTAAAAATAAGAAAAAATTTGAATTAGGGTTATGTACCATGGCCATATTGATGATCATATAGTTGTTGATTCACTAAATGAATCATAGAGGCTGGTGTTTGGATGAATATCTAAAGAGTTAGATAGAGGACTCATCAAGCACCGTCAAATGATTATTAAGAGATGATCTTCAGCCTGAGTAGGAGATGGCAATCCTGTCTCACATAGGCTGATATCTGACCGACCTCTTGATGCAGGTCCTCTACATGAGAATAGTGATTCGGAGGTGTCAGATTAGTTAGGTCAAAGGGTTGACTTAACGAGAATGAGAAAACCTAAGTCCTATGTTGAATGCTGTCACAGCATAGGCACACATCTTCTAACCGGAGACAGATGTGTTACTATATGTCTGAGTACTTACATTTGGCAGACCAATAGGTTGATGACCTAACCTAGGTCTATACATCGACGTGCCGGTGTGCATGTAAGGGCATATGAGTAATACTATCTCTCAAAGGGATCATACAGGTCCCTTATGAACCGGAAGACATGAGCTCACTCATGAGGTATTGGGACCCGATCAAATTCCATGCATGGTCGGCGTGCTTTGGAAGTATGACAAGAATTTGAAGGTATGATATATGCCTTGGGAAAGCATATGATCGATAATGATTCCCAATGACTAAGATTGAGAAACTTGGTGATCAAACCCTGAAGAAGATGGTGTAAAATTGATCTACATCTTCAGGTTGATCATAGGTCTTCCAGTATGCAGAATGTACAGGTATTGGGAATACGTGAGGGTGATGTGATCATAAACGATTGTATAACCATGATGCTTCCATTCCGAAGGAGTGATGAAATAGGTCTGGATTTTAGTGACTCCTCTCAGTATAGAAGCAATCTGATCTTGGTCCAAGTGTTTTACATTAGTCTGAATGAGATTCAGATGCAATGAGAAGATTAGTTTTGCGGTCTTGATTTAATAAAGCATCTGTGGGAGGTACGTAATATCTGGATTTGAGATGAGATCTCAATATCCAAATCACTATACATGGAACAATACAATCGCCATATCCTTATCTCCAAGTATCTGCGGATACAGCACATTATTCTTGAAGGAGTTCAAGAATAATTCATTTGATGAATTATGTATCCAAGCAACAAGATGTTGATAATTAAATGAGATTTAATTATCAAGAATAATATGAATGGGATTAATATTATGAGAATGATTATCCAAGATAATTAAATGGGATTTAATTATCAAGGAAATGCATATTGTGGATAGTGTTGTCCATAAAATATGTGTATATATTGTAAATATGATTTATAATATATTAGAGAGAGAGAGCACCTTTGTAAATGGCAGTTGTTAATTGTTAATGTGAATTGGATTCACATTGAGCAATTAATTGGAAATGTAATTTACAATTTAGTTTGGGTTGTCAATATGATTCACATAGTTTCAATGGCATGATTAAAATATTCACTAATTAATTGGGAATTAGTTTAGTCGATATTTTTGCAATAAATATACACTAATTGATTTGGAATTAATTTAGTGGATAATGTTTCAAGATAAATAAGTGATAATGATATAAATTAAAAAAGAGAATAATCCACCAAATAACATGAGGTGGCATCACCCATGACTTGGTCATGGGTGACACCCCATGTGATTTAGGTGTATAATTATCTTTTTAATTATCATATCATTATCTTGTGATTAATGATTATTTATTTGATTGAATTATGTTGATGATAGTGTAATATATATTTAATTTAATATAAATTAATATGTTGTTGTTTTATAACAACAATGATCATGCCCATTGATTTAATATACATATCAATCTAACCATTGATTTTGTATATGCCATGGATTGTGATTCATGGACTTCCAAACTAGTATATAAAGACGACAACCCTAGCCTCTTCAAAAGATAACATCAAGAGTACACGCCTACTCTCTCTCTCTCTCTCTCATTTTTGACTACTCTCTGTCTCTCTAAGGTGGTCGTCCACCTTGTGCTTCGATGGAACAAGCAATCATCTCCACGCCGTTGTGTTGTCGCTTCGATTGCTCGTGGATCTCCATCGTCAGATTTTGTTGGACGAAATTAGGAGATTCAAGGCTTGGATCTTCATCGAGGATTGCAGGAGGAATGTGTTTTATCATCGCGCCTGCAAGTGCCATCTTCGTAGATCGGACTTGAGTCAGGAGGATCTCTTGCTTTAGAGATCTTGTGATCGCAACCATGCTTCAAGAGGTATTTCTAATACTTTGTGGTTTGATGAAACGATCTGAGAAATATTCTTGTGATCATGTGGTATCATCACTTGATTTAAAAATTTTAATTTACGCTGCATCTAACGACTAGTGCGACTAGTCGCCACGATCGCATGAGATGCGATCGAAACGCTTCCGTGATGCGCTTGAGGATTCTTCGTATCCTTCAAATGCCGTTATATAGACTACTCTTGCCATTCCTCATGTATATGCTGATTCTGACTTCCTCCCTTATATGGAGGAGGTCCAAAAATTCAAAAAAACAAAAGTTAACTGAACCCGAAGTGATGGCCGCTATTCATGAGATCATTGATGCCCCACTTCAGCAGGCCATGAACCAATTATCTGCTCCTCTTCAAAAGAAGAGAAAGTGGAGGAGTAGATATGAGCGTCATATCTTGACCATGGCCACTGCCCACACCTCACACACCATCCAAACCTAGGAAAAAGAACACTTCCACACCTTTCATTAGCTGCATCATCTCTGACTTCACATGTGATCACACTCTCCTCGACGGTGGTGCTTCGATTAGCATATTACCCTTCTCACTGGTACAGTCTCTTGAAGAAAACCAGGATGATCATTTAGTTTGCTGATGGATCTATTAAGAGGTCGAAAGGTATCCTTTAAAACATCGTCATCTCAATTCAGGGCACGAGCTACAATGTTGATTTTGTCGTATTGCCCATGGAGACCTCCACTAGGGAGCACTCTCCAATCATCCTGGGACGACCATTCCTCGCCTCTACGAGGGTCTTTATTGACTACGAATCAGGAGAGATTCGCTTCCATCCTGTTGACAAGAGCGAAGTGTTGATCACCGCACCCATTGTTGATCAGAGACCTGCACCTGATGTGACTATACCTATCTTGGTTGACCCTGAGGACCATGATCTTGATGAGACTATAAGAGAATTTCGTTGCTTATTGGATTCCATTGAGACCCAAAAATTCCACCCCATGGAGGAATACTTGGAAAGCATAGACCTCGGAGTTCTTTCTTCTGGGACTTGTCATTGTGTTGATGACATCCGCGGGATTTACAAGATCGACACCCTAGAGCAGAGGGCAGATTCATAGACTAGATAGGACGAAAATAATTTGACTACTTTCACTAATGAGTTCGTTCCTGTTCACTTGAATTCAGATGAGACTAAGGTTGAATTTTATTTGGTTGCATTTAATCGATAATTCGGGACTTTTGATGAAAAAGATGATATGGTTGAAATTGTAGAGGATAAGTTTGTTCCTTTTGGTTTTGACCTAGATGAGACCTCGCGGGATGACACTGACTACACTTCTTCTGATGATGAGTTCCTCCTTTCTCATGATGACATTAGCGAGACTCCCAAGGCCGAACCTAGATATACTTCTTCCACTACTCCGTTTGTGCCTTCACACCCTAGGGACACTGAGGACCTTCACCCTGTCGACCTCGATCGATTTCTGTCCACTACGGACCCTGATGTCGACCTGCACCATATCAGATCTATCCCTTAGCGATCCCGTAAGAAGATTCGCTTTCAACCTTCTTAACCCTCTGTACATCCATCATGTTGTATATTCATTCGTTTCCCTCTGTCTATCTCCTATATAGGTCATCCACCCATTCTCATGTCTGCCTTGCTTAAGACGTACTTTGTCCTGAGTATAGGGGGTGGATGAGCGGAGTGTTCATCTGTCGTTCCATTTCATTACTCTTGTTGTTGCTTATACTTAGGGCTTCTTTTACCCTAAGTATAGGGGAGTGATGTGCACATTCTCATGATATCTTCTTCCATCTTCTGATCTCATTTTCTTCTTTTCTTCTTTTCCTTTTCTATATTCTTTTTCTATCAGAAAGGTGTCGCCCCTTTTTTGTCAGTCTTTTATACTTAGGACGTACTTTGTCCTAAGTATAGGGGGTGTGCACTCCGAGTTGTTTTTATTTTTTGATCCTCTCCACTGTCTACTCTTCTTAACTATACTTAGGGATATCTTACCCTAAGTATAGGGGAAGACAGTCTGAGTACGATATGTTCATTCCCACCCTTGACCCTCCTTGCTTTGTGTACAATCTGCTATACTTAGGATTATTTGATCCTAAGTATACGGGGGACGGTCAACTTCTGATTTGTTCATTTATTCATTCTTTCATTATTCTTTAGACTTTCCTAAACTCAGTACGGGTTATAACTTCCCTTTTTCTCTTTGATCTATGAGGACATAGCTCAAGCTAAGTTTAGGGGGGTCGTATATATTTCGTATATACTTTAGCCATAACTCGTACTTTTTTATTTTTATTAATAAGTATGGATAATTACACTATTAAAATTCATTAAAATCCTTAATAAAAAGATGTTGACTATTCTTCAAATTCTTTTTTTAATTATTAATTAATAAATCAGGTGAAAATGTTTTTTTATAAAATGTTTGAAAAAGAGTTTGAAAATCCTTTTGAAAAATCTTTTGATAAATATTTTGGAAAATGTTTTGTTACATGTTTTAAACTTTGTAAAGCATTTTATTTTGTAAACTTTATTTTCTTTGTGAGAAATAAAAATGTTTGAAAAACTATTTGCAAATGGTTTGGAAAATGGTTGCAAAAATATTTTGACAAATCTATACATAATGTTTTGAAAAACCCTTTGCAAAATGATTTTCAAATGTGTGTACATGTTTGTATAAATGTTTGTAAAAATTATTTTGGACTACAGTTTTCCAAAATTGTTTGAAAAAAAACCTTTCAAATAAATTTGAGGAATATAGGCATCACTTTAAAATTCTTTATTTATAAAATTGACTACTTACCCCTTGTAAATTCTTAAAACTTAATTCTTGTAAATATAAGATGCATCCCTGTGTAAATATTTGTAACTAGTTTTTAGCCAAAACATTTTGTTTTCAAAAATCCCATAAACATTTGCAAAATTAAAATCCAAAAAACATTTGCAAAATTAAAATACAAAAAATATTTGGAAAATCTTTTTGAAAATTAAAAAAATGCATATGCGTCATCTTTTCAAAAATCCATAAAAAGTTCAAAATTTTGAAAATTGCATCACAAAAATATTTTCTGCATAGAATTTGCATAGTGTTAGCATTTTTCGGATTGCGTTTGATATTTGAACAAGTCTAAGTAAAATCCGAAGATTGGAGCTTGGTTGGACCTTAAATTTACCTAATTAATAGGAACCTTATAGGAACTGGAATTGAGGTACTTCATGTCTAGTTGAGTTATTTCTTTGAGGATCACGAGACTTGATTCAATGGATTCTTGACTGCCTAAGTAGAGTATTTCGGAGCACACGCACGACTCTTGTCGATAATGGCCTAACTTAGACACCTGCACCTTTTACTTAGCTCAACTCAGTTGGAGTGGTAAGGGGGTTGCATTTGCCGGTATGAGACACAAACAAGTGGAAATATTTGTCCTCTTCTAGGGAGGGAAGTGCACCCCAACCCGTCCGGTGATGATGAGTTTTGAGGACATGAGAGTGTGGGTTGCAATAAAGCTTCAAAAAAGGGATATTCTACTGGCTCAAGAGGAAAAACTCCTTATGTAAATGTTGTTGTGAATAGTAATTCAAAAAAAACTCTAAAAAAGTGGACAGGCTTGTACAAAAATAAAATGCTTGCCGGAATGTACATATTTGTATAGTCAATAAGCAAACTTGAGCTTCAAAGTCAAATCAGGTGAGCATGTAGTTGGATGACTTGACTACACCGGTCTTGCATCCTAGGATAGGTAGCTACACTGGCTACTGTCTATTCTTCTCTTCACCCCCTCCTCTTGAGTTGGTTGTTACTTGAACTTAGAAGGGAATACCTCGCTCCTCAAGGAATGAGTTATTGGATTGGGGAATCATTGGGTTGTCATACTGGAGAAGCCAGTCTCTTTGTAATTTCAGTTAAAGAGAGCCACCATCACTTACACTATACGAGTCAGACTCATAGACATAAGGGTTTGCGTATGAGTTGAAGTATTCTGACCTGGCTATTGAGGGGATTTGAGCATAGTTTTGGGATTCTCGAAGGATGTTGGATTTCAAATCCGCTTCTCAGTAAGGTTCCGTCCGCATTAAAATTCTAGAGGTCGACTTAAGCTCCAAACTTTGATTTTGCGAAGATAAGTTTGATCATTAAATTAAATCCAATTTTTCTCTTTTTCTTTTCTTTGTTTTTCTTTTCTGCACTTATTGCATAAGTGTTAGCTCTCCCACGTGTCCCCCTCTGCACCGTCGATTGGCCCAAGTCAGATCAGAGAGAGAAGCGCCCGATACCAGGACCGTTGGATCATCCACGTGGCGCGCATCCAGCCGTCGACGAATAAAGGGGTAATTTACTTAGGACCCCCTCGTAGTTTGTGTCTTTTATTTTTAATCCTGTAAATATTTTAGAAGTTTTATTTACGTAGGGTAAATTGCAACTGGGACCTTGTGCTTGTTTTTATTTACGTTTATGCCCCTGTGTGTATGAGACCACGTGCTTCGTCACGTGTGTAGTTGGGTTATTTGCATCTCGTATCCTGTAGTTCTGTTGGGTTCTGAAATGAATATATACTTTTTGGTAATTGCACTTATGCCCCTGTGAGTGTTGTTTATGCGCATGTGCGGATTTTAGTGGGTTATTTGCGCCCAAGCCCCTGGACTTTTGGTACGAGTTACCAAAAAGTCCAGAAACTTGGTTTTTATTACCAGAAGGTCCTTGAGTGCCCCAGGCACGCGCCACGCGCGTGACTTGCTGGGATTTTTGCACCTTGAGCCCCTGACTTTCGGGTATTTGCACATTGGTCCTTGTGCACAGTGCCCTCTTTTAGATTTTGAATAAAATATCAAATCACCTCCAAATTCGATGAGAATTGGACACATGGCTCCTGCCATGTTGTAGGATTTTTGAGAATTTTGGGGGACATTTCTGAGTCCTTTTACTATTTTTAAAAATTCAAAAACATCTATTTCAGCTACTGTTTGAATTAGAAAATCACAAAAAAATATAAAAACCCCTCTAAAAATCCTATAAAAATTAGTTGCTGTCTCTTGTGTGTTGTTTGATTTTCTAGCCAATTTTGGCTATTTTTCATTGAGTAAAAACCCTAAAAATCTAAAAACACTTGAAAACTCATAAAAATCATATTAAATAATCTAGAAATCCAAAAACGATAATTTTGGTGCCCAAATTTTCCTTATTTTCTATAAAATACAGGAAAATTACCTCCAGGGCCATCTGAGATCCTTAGATATTTTATCTTTGGGTTTTGGGCCCTGCTGGACAGTACCTTGTTTTCTTTGCACTGTTTGATTTTTAGAAAAAAAATACACCTCATAAAAATCCCAAAAATACACCAAAAACACTTAAAAACCCAAAAAGCATAAAAACAATTTTTCTTGAATTTTTGCTCGATTTTTGGTGTGCTAAATAAATTTCTTAAGTGTGCTTGTTTATACTTCCTTTTATTTCCTTCTCATATTAAAAATCCAAAAAAATTTAAAAACAATTAAAAATCACTAAAAAATGTTTTCTCCCTTTTTCTGATTCTTTGACTACTTCGTAGGCCTTTGGCCAATCCGTGCTCCTTGTGTTCGACCCTGGGAGCTATACCAGGTTAATCACATAGCTAGGACCGCACTTCGTGTTTGATCTCTGATTTATTTCGCGGTTCGATATTTTTCTTGATAGAGTGACTCTGAGTGATAGAGGTCGCAACGACCTATATTTCAGTACCTTTACCTCGTTCGCTCGGGTCGCTCATCAGAATGGCGCCGTTGCCGGGGAGCACGGCTTAGTAGTCTTTTAGATTTTTCCGCGGCTTTTCGAGTTTCGCGGCTTTTTGCACAGATTTTTGTAGATATATATTTTTCTGATATTTTTATAATAATTATTGGACTGACCACTTTTATCTCTTTTTCTTGCGAGGGCCCGAGGAGCGAGGGCGGCATTCCTAGGAGCGCCGGAGCACCCGAGCGACGCGGAGGCGGCTTCCTTCTTCACGAAGCCGCAGGAGAGAGCGAGAGAGAGAGTTGAGTGGGTGAGGTAGCTTAGGATTTTATTATTGTGTAATAATACAGGTGTTCAGACTTTTGGACTGCTTGGACACTCTCGGGTCTGTTTCGCCGAGCACCGGTGTGCTCGGGGGACCCATTAGCGGCTTTCATTTTCTACTTTTTTTTACTGCCTTTCCGGTGTTTACGCGGCTTTTTGATCGAGCCCCTAGCTGTAGGATTTTCTGGTGATTGTGCCGTAATAGTAGGATCCCCACACCTAATTGTTGATCTGTTCCTATAGATCGTTAATTGGACCTACTAATAATAAATAATAAAAATAACTTAGTCGCTTCCTGAGAGCCTACGCGCCGCGAGCCCGCCCCACAAGCGCTACTCCTGAACTCGACCTGTCGAGAAGAGGAGGGGTGAGCCAAGACCGGACTCTTTGGATCGAGGGAAAGTGACTAAGTTAGACGGTTCTGCGCTAGAAGTTGCTCATCTAGGACTCGATTTTTCCCGCTTGCATCATTTAGGTAGTTTTATTTCTGTCTTTAAATTCTGCGCGGATCATATTGCATGTAGAGTGCTGGAGTCAGGTACGCCTTCCTTACTTTGCATGCATCATTGATTTCATCGCGCATCGGCTTTTTCGTCTTCTCCCCCCTGTTTTCGGACTTAATAATCAGGAGAACCGAAAAATTCGTTAGGCCCTTTGTTTGCTTTGAAAAATATTAAAAAGAAAAACAATAAAACCGAGACTGCTAATCATACTTGATCTTAAAAAAACCGCTCACCCTAAAAAATTTTGTCTTGGGGAGAGCAACCCCCTCATTGTCTTGTTTGGATGCGCGAGAGAGTGACCCACACCCTAGGTAGAACCTCCCGGTGCTAGACCCGACTGATTACCGACTCTTCTGTGCGGGCCAGTCGGTTGGGATAGCATCGGATATCCTAACAGGTCACGTAAGCGCTCTGATACTTTGTGTGCTCACCAAAATAAAATAGACAAGATAATTAGACCGAACTTTCACGGTCTTCAGCTCGCGTGCGTTGGTGAACTGGGGGTTTGTTTTTTGATCATATTTGATTCCAGATCTCATCCGCCTTACTCGCCCAGATCAAGATGATGGGTAGACGGTCTCTTAGGCAGCCTCTGGTTGCACCGCTTTCGGGCACGTCTACCCGATCATCTAGGTTGGCCCGCGAGAGCCGAGACCAGCTCTCCGAGCCCGAGTACGATTCCGCCATGTTCCCCCTCGACCCCCTTTCTTCTGATGGTGAGAGACATGAGCCCGAGGAGAGATTATCAGATTTGTCAGCACCTGAGTTGGGCTCATTTGATTTTGCAGACGTCGTTATGGCCGCCAGAGCAGACGATTCCCCCAGAGGTCCACAGGGAGACCATCATGTTGTATTTGACCAGGGGGTGATCAACTATACCCTGATCGCATCACTTGAGACGGTTCAGCAGCAGCTCCGCGATCAGGGAGCATTCATGATAGAGATGAGGAGAGAGTTGGAGAGGCTCAGAGCAGAGCGAGGTTCAGAGCAGAGCGAGCCTGAGGAGATGCTAGATGCAGAGGCAGCAGCCGCTGCGGCCGCAGCAGCAGCAGCAGCCGCAGCCGCCGCAGCGGCAGCCGCCGCTGCGGGAGGACCACCACAGCCGATGCGGGCGTTGCACAACCCCGGATCTACTCTGATGCATCATTGGGTGGTAGTGCCAGCTATCGTGGGGGACTTCAAGTTCCCTCCGAACACCTTGCAGTTACTGCCCCGCTTCCACGGGCTAGCCACTGAGGAGCCCCACCTCCACCTCCAGGAGTTTCTGATGATCTGCAGCACTGTCCACGATCGCCACGTGGACCAGGACACTATACGGATGATTGCCTTCCCGTTTTCACTGGCAGACAGAGCAGCCAACTGGCTGAAGCACTTAGGGAAGTTTGTGTACACCTGGGATCAGCTCCGCACCGAGTACTTGAAAAAGTACTATCCACTCGGGCGGACGAATGCAGCGAGGGCCCTGATTAGCAACTTCTCCATGTTCCCCAATGAGCAGTTCCACGAGGCTTGGGAGAGGTTTCGAGAGCTCTTAGACAGATGCCCGCACCACGACATATCCAAGCCGAACCTAGTTCAAAGCTTTTTCAGCGGGTTGACGCCAGAGCTTCAGGGCCTGGTGAACGCTTCTTGCAGCGGGTCCTACTTCGCCAAGGACCACGACCAGGTCTGGGCCATTTATGAGGAGATGTCAGAGAACTACATGGTGATGTCTCAGACCCGGTTGTACTCTCAGAGACCCCAGCCACAGCAGCCAGGACCCGTGCAGTACCAGCGGATAGCACGGGTCGATGCAGGTCCATCCAGTTCGTCCGCAGTTGCAGCAGCACAGGCCGAGTCGTCCGCTGCGGACATGGGTATAATTAGCGAGAAGTTGGACCGCATGGAGCTGATAGAGAAGAAGCAGTGCCAGAGTATCACGCAGATGGAGCATATGGCACAGGTTCTGAGCGACATGAAGACCCAGCTCATGTGTCTTCAGGAGACACAGACGGCTTCACAGCCCCGTCTTCTGTCGCGAGGCGATACCGGCGGCAGCAGCAGCTCGTCCCAGCGCTCCAGCTCTTCACAGCAGCCTAGACAGGTTCACCTTGTACAGGCGGAGCCGTACCAGCAGCCGCAGCCCACTTACCAGTTACCACCATCTCCAGAGATGCAGATGGTGCCGTACCAGCCGGATCAGCCTCTAGCAGTACTGCCGCCAGACCCCTTCGATACAGAGCCGTTGATGGATGTCAACGGGATTTGGTATGACCGCCCCCAGCCTGGGATCCGACGAGACCATCCCGGATACAGGTGGGGGAGCGGTGATGCCCAGCCCCAGCCGCAGCCGTCAGGACAGGGAGGGCAGTACTCCCAGCAGAGAGACCAGCACCAGCCGCAGCAGCAGCCCCCAGCGTATCAGCAGCAGCCATCCTACGGTCCTCGTCCCTATCAGCAGCAGGGACAGTCTTGGAGACGTGAGCAGCAGGCTCACCAGGGATATCAGCAGCACCCTCCATCCTACCCCTCTTACCAGCACCAGCAGCAGCAGATCCAGCAGCCTCACCCACAGAGAGGCCACCCGTCGGGCTCCCACGAGAGCCCAGCCTTGGATGACATCGCCCGCCTCCTCACGGACCAGCAGGCCACATTCAGACGGGAGATGGATGAGTTCCGCCAGGAGATGCGGGACCTGGTGAGAGGGAAGGCCGCCATACCAGCCCAGATCGAGCCGAATCCGAACAGCCTCAAGAGGAAATCTGAGCAGGTAGTACATACTGAGTTAGCCATTCCTAGTGACCCATTTGATGATACATCTTCAGATCTTTTTGATGCTGATTTTGTCACACTTAGGAGCGGTAGGACCCCAGCAGGCGGCGGCGCCTCATCTGAGCTTCACCACGAGGACATTCCAGAGGCGCCACATGAGGAGGAGGAGAGCGGTACTGAGGCCGCTCCAGATGATGACGGTGGTACTGATGCCACCAAGGATGCGGATCCTACCGGTGGTACTGACGCCACCCATCCAGCCGAGCCAGCACGCGGTACTAATGCCGCGAGACGTCTAGCACCAGCAGCAGTAGCAGAGCAGCCAGCCCATGGTGGTACTGAGGCCACCGGTGTTTGTACAGATAGAGATGTTGTTTTTCCCCATGTTCATGTATCTCGGAACTCTGATATGAATAAAGGAAAAGGTTTATTTTCTTCTGGTCCCACTGTGGTGCATGATGTATGTGTGGATCCGGTCCTTGAACCGTCTAGACCTTTTCCTAGTCCTTCATCTGAGAAGGACCCAGTGATCCCCTTCCCTAGAGCCCTTCAGATGGGGAAGGGGAAGAAGAAAGAAAATCCCAAAAAAAGAGAGTTTGAGGATTTCAGCCAGAGCATGATTGATCGATTCCACATCCAGTTGACCCTCCAGGAGGCTTTGCAGCACATCCCCCTTCTCCAGCGTGCTTTGAGAGAGAGGACTACAGTCAGGAGGAGGAGGAGGAACCACACTTCAGAGATACATGTGCTGACGAAAGCCACGTGCTTCGCGATCCAGAACCGACTGCCAACCAAGAGGCCAGATGCAGGGGCCCCGTATGTCAGGTGCCAGATTAGTGAGCAGAGGTTCGATCGTACTCTTCTAGATAGCGGATCGTCGATTAACCTTCTTCCGGCAGCCCTTCTCGACCGCTTCGAGTTGGGCACTCTTCGACAGAGCAGGACAGTCCTTCAGTTCGCTGATCGATCTGTCAAGAGGCCGAAGGGGTTATTACGAGACGTTATCGTCACGATTCAGGGCCTGAAATTCCCCGTGGACTTCGTAGTGTTCGACATGGAGATCCCTGAGTCAGTGGCCGATACCCCCATCATCCTTGGTCGTCCGTTTTTGGCCACAGCCAAGGCGGTGACTGATCATGATAGCGGGAAGGTGTACTTTCGCGTCGAGGGCGAGAGTATACAAATAGAGACGGTCGAGGACTACAGAGCCAGACTCCGAGCCCGCTCAGAGGCGAGTACCGATTCAGAGCAGCTGACAGACGCAGAGCCAGACATCCATCAGGACTGCGATTTTGTGATTTCAGACGATGAGGCAGCTTGGGCAGATCTTGAGACACAGACCACCCTCTCACTTTCGGGTACAGCTGATGCAGAGACGATAACAGAGGAGAGTCTGGAGAGCACAGACCTGGTTCAGGATACCATAGAGGTAGCAGAGCCGGTCCTTGATCGCAGCACGATGTTCAGTGATGGTGGTGCTGAGGCCACCTTGTGTTCCGGTGGTACTGATGCCACCGCGGTTGATTCAAATCCCTCGGATTCAGAGTCTGATTGGGCCGATTGTTATGACCAGACGCCAGACCTGAGTTCACCTGAGCCTATAGATGAGGAGGAGGTAGATGCAGAGCCGAGCAGAGACAGTGCAGTTGAGCAGCCTTCTCCCGATTCAGTTTGCGAGAGTACGCTTTCACTTTCCCAGGCAGATTTGGCCGATTTAGCAGCTTTCACTCATTTTCTTCCGCAGCCAGATTTGCCAGTACCCAGCATTCCAGAGCGAAAGCCGCTCCCTACTTCGCTGAAGTATCGATTCCTTGCGGGTGATCCAGAGATGTACCCAGTCATCATCTCAGCCGAGTTGACTGGAGAGCAAGAATCCCGTCTGATGGGGGTTCTTGAAAAGAACCGCAAGGCGATCGGATGGAGCGTAGCGGATCTCCATGGGATTAGTCCAGCAGTGTGCTCCCACCATATCTATCTTGAGGAGGGGGCGAAGCCGTCGCGTGAGTTCCAGCGGCGACTGAACCCCAACCTGAGAGAGGTCGTGATGAAGGAAATATCCAAATGGTGGAGCGCAGATTTTATTTATCCCATTTCCGACTCCAAGTGGGTCAGCCCCTTGCATGTGGTGCCCAAGAAGACGGGCATCACGACTGTGATCAGTGAGTCGGGAGAGGAGATCGCTACACGAGTACCCACCTCTTGGAGGGTCTGTGTTGACTACAGGAGACTCAACCAGGCCACCAAGAAGGACCATTTTCCCCTGCCTTTTATTGACCAGATCATTGAGAGACTGGCAGGGAAGAGCCATTATTGTTTCCTGGATGGGTACTCAGGCTACAACCAGGTGGCCATCGCTCCTGAGGATCAGGAGAAGACCACCTTTACTTGTCCCTTCGGCACATATGCTTTTCGACGCATGCCATTTGGGCTATGCAATGCCCCTGCGACTTTTCAGAGGTGCATGTTGTCGATCTTTTCGGACATGGTAGGGGAGTGTTTGGAGGTCTTCATGGATGATTTCTCGGTCTACGGTGACGGATTCGATTCTTGTCTTGACTGCCTAGACCGGGTACTCCAGCGATGTATCGAGTTCCATTTGGTTCTATCTTGGGAGAAGAGTCACTTTATGGTGACTCAAGGGACGGTGCTTGGCCACATCATCTCCAACAGGGGCATGGAGGTTGATCCGGCCAAGGTGGATGTCATTAGAAAACTCACACCGCCGTCCAATCTGAGGCAGTTACGGTCATTCCTGGGGCATGTTGGATTTTATAGGAGATTTATTCAGGATTTCAGCAAGATTGCCCGACCGTTGACTGACCTCTTGACGAAAGACACCGAGTTCCTTGTAGATGACAAGTGTCTCTCGTCTTTTGCGACTCTCCAGCAGCATGTTATAGAGGCTCCTGTTCTCCAGCCGCCTGATTGGTCTCTCCCATTTGAGATCATGACGGACGCCTCCGATTTTGCCGTGGGGGCAGTGCTGGGACAGAGGAGGGATGGAGTGCCATTTGCCATACACTATGCTAGCCGCACATTGGATTCCGCCCAGCGGAATTATACGGTCACAGAGAAGGAGATGCTAGCAGTAGTGTTTGCCCTAGATAAGTTCAGATCATATATCATTGGATCTAGAGTGACTTTATTTACAGATCATACCGCCATCAGGTACCTCATGGCAAAGAAGGATGCCAAGGCCAGATTGACTAGATGGATCCTTCTACTCCAGGAGTTCGACATTGAGATCAAGGATAAGCCTGGAGTCAAGAATGTGGTGGCGGATCATCTCTCCCGATTAGAGCAGCCTGAGGATTCTGAGCAGATTGATCCTATTCGTGATACCTTCCCAGATGAGGCGATCCTTGCTATCGCCTCCCTCCCGTGGTATGCCGATATTGTGAACTTTCTCGTTGCAGGGAAAGTCCCACAAGATTGGCCTAGGCAGAGGCTTGAGACCTTCCTTGCGAAGGCCAAGTCCTACCACTGGGAGGATCCCATCCTTTACCACGAAGGAGGGGATAGCGTCTGGCGGCGGTGTATTCCTCAGGAGGAACACCATAGCGTCCTCACTTACTGCCACAAGCTTGAGGCAGGAGGACATCATTCTGGGAGGAGAACGGCACAGAAAGTGCTCCAATCTGGCTTGTGGTGGCCTACCCTCTTCAAGGACTCCGATGAGTTTGTGAAGAGGTGTACTGACTGTCAGAGGATGGGCACTTGTGGACAGCGTGATATGATGCCGATGCAGCCCATTCACTTCTGTGAGGTTTTTGATGCATGGGGCATCGATTTCATGGGTCCATTCCCTAAGAGTCAGGGATTTGAGTACATTCTGTTGGTCGTAGATTATGTTAGTCGTTGGGTTGAGGCTATCCCCGCCCGAGCCGCTGATGCGAGGACAGTTTGCAGATTTTTGAGGAAGCATATCATCACGCGGTTCGGGGTTCCACGAGTTCTTATTTCTGATGGGGGGTCTCATTTCATCAACGACCAGGTGAAGGCCCTTGCTAGCGAGTTCAGTATAGACCATCGTGTTGCCACACCTTACCATCCACAGACGAATGGTCTAGCTGAGGTGTCGAATAGGGAGATCAAGAATATTTTGCAGAAAGTCGTCCGCCCTGACCGAAAGGATTGGTCACAGCTTTTGGACTCGGTCTTGTGGGCATATCGGACATCTTTCAAGACTCCATTGGGCACATCTCCCTTTCGCCTCGTTTATGGCAAGCCATGCCATCTACCTGTTGAGCTGAGGCACAAGTCACTTTGGGCAGTCACAGATATTCTTATGGATCCAGATGGTATAGGAGACCAGAGGAGGGCAGAGTTAGCTGCCCTGGAGGAGCTTAGAGATGCAGCTTTCTCAAGCAGCCTACATTATAAGGAGAAAGTCAAGGAGTGGCATGATTCTCATATCAGCCACAAGCATTTTGAGATTGGACAGAGAGTATGGCTGTTTGATGCGAGGCTTAGATTATTTCCAGGGAAGCTACAGAGCAAATGGAAGGGACCTTTTCTCGTCAGAAAGGTGCACGACAATGGTAGTATTGATATCTCCGAGTTGTCTTCTGAGAGCACCTTTCGAGTGAACGGCCAGCGGCTCAAGCCATTTCTAGATCATGAGCCGCGGGACGTTATTATTTGTGCCCCTATTCATTTTGCGTGAGATGTGGTCTTTTGACTCACATCTTTTGCATCTCACGCCTGATTTTCACTGTTCCTCCGCTTGTATAGATCCAGTTGTCCATATCATTCTATTCTTTAGTCCCACATCCATTTTCTCATCTTATGATTATGCTATACTTAGGGTGTACTTTACCCTAAGTATAGGGGGGATGTAGGACCTGCGGGTATTCTTTTCATTCGTTTTGCTCCTGTTTTGCTGCCTATACTTAGGGATATTTTACCCTAAGTATAGGGGGGGGGCAGATTCTGTATATTCTTCACTCGGCTTTCCCTTCATGTACAGCTTGCTATACTTAGGATTAGTTAATCCTAAGTATAGGGGGAAACCACCGAGTTCCTTCTATTCTATTCATTTATTCGTTTCTGTACTTAGCCATTCCTTTTCACTTCCCTTTTACTAAGCACGAGTTATGTCTTCTTCATCGCTCTTGATCACTCTGAGGACATCGCTCGAGCTAAGTATAGGGGGGGTGTGTATATATTTCATATATACTTTAGCCATAACTCGTACTTTGTGTGAGTGTGTTAATAAATAAAATGGCTAAAAATCACAAAAATTTAAAAAAAAATTTCATGTACATAAACCTCTTTTATCCTTGCACATACATAGCTAGTGTACAAAGTATTTTTGTAAAAATGATTTCAAAATCTTTTGTGTAAATTTTTTGTAAATATTTTTGTATCAAAATTATGTATATAGTACAAAATTTTTCCAAAATGTTTTGAAAATCAAAAGTTTGCAAAAATCTGGTGTAAATGTTTGTAAATATCTTTTTGCAAAACTTGCACTTCATGCATCATCATCATCCATGATTTCAAAACATTTTTCAAAAATTTTGCATGATTGTAAATATTTGTAAATAGCATCTTGTGTACATATATGTATATAATTTTTCCTGGATGAGAGTTGACATTTAAACTAAGCCTGAAATTAAATTGAGAAATGGAGCTTGAATAAGATCTTAATCCACCTAACTTTAAGAGGAACCTTATAGGACTTAGGTTTAAGGCTTTTCAGGTCCATAAGGACTTAATTCTTTGAGTCCACTAGGCTATGAGCATATGTCATCTTGATGAGCTTAAGTAGAACACTTAACAACACACGCATGACTCTTAGAGACAATGGCTTGACTTGCACCTGCACTTACACATGGCTCTCCACGGATGAGGTGGTGAGGAGGCAGTTTCCTTTGGCTTGGGGTAGCATATGAGGGTAGTACTTCTAGGCGGAACCTCTCTTCTTCTTCTAGTGAAGGAAGTGCACCTCAACTTGGTCTAGTGGTGATGAAGGCTAAAGACAGAAGCTGTGGGTTGCAATAAAGCTTCAAAAGAGGGATAGTCTACTGGCTCAAGAGGAAATTTCTTGTATATATGCTGCACCATGTAGATATGCTGTACAGAAGTCTTTGAAAAAAAATGCAAAAATGCAAAAGAACTCCAAAAAAATGGTGGGTCGGATTGAAAATTTAATAACCCCACCGGAGTGTACATAGTCAAATAAAGCAAAAGCTTATGGTATCAATGCTACATCTCATGAAGCTTGCAGCGGGAGACCTAGCTACACTGGCTAGGCTTCCAAAACTCTATACTTCTACCCCCCCCCCCCCTCTTCTTGAGCCGGTTGCACTTGAACTTAGAAGGGAATACCCCGCTTCTCGAGGAAAGAGTTGCTAGACCGAGGCATTAGAGTTACCAGGTGGAGGGAGGTTGTTTCTTTGTTGCTTCTGAGGTGGGGAGCCACATCTCACTTACACTGCATGGAAAGATTCATGGTCATTAGAGTTTGTGTATGTAGACTTGTTCTGATCTGGTTTATTGAGGAGTCTTGTCCATAGATTGGTGGAACTTAGAGGCTATTGAGTTTTAAGCTTAAGTCTAAATAAGGTTCCTACACATTAATAATCCAAAGATCTGATCGAGCTCCATATTTCAATTTAATGAAGGAAAGTTTAATAATTCAACCTTGATCCATGTACATCCTCTTTTTCTTCTTCTTTTTCTTTCTTTTTCACTTCTTTTTCAAATAAGTGTTTGCTAAGGGACTAGCAAAGTATAGTATAGGGGGGTGATGAATATCCATTCATCACTCTTTATTCTTATATTTTAGCTACAAAAACCGATGCAAATGCATGTAGATATGTGTAAATACAAATAATTAGCAAAAGCATGCATTTTGTAAAAATATGTAATTAGCATGTTTTTGTGCAAAAATAAAAGAATAAAGAGTAAAAAGAAAAAGAGGGAAATATTTAGAATATATATTGAGCAACCTAACCCAAGGGAGGGCTCATCATGGGCCTGACCGCATAAAAGCCACAGTAGAGAGAGATAGGGGCTCACTTATGTATAGATAAATAAATTATATATTTTCCTCACCCCAAAAATATGTTGTAAATATTTGTAAATATTTGTACATATTTATAAAGTATCAAAAACAAAATAAAAATTTAAAAATCAAAAAGACCCAAAAACACCCCTTCACCATGAACATAGATCACCCTTTCTTATCTATTTAACCTTGTAAATAAATTTATTTATTTTCAAAACTTTTTGTAGATATTCTATTGTATATATTGTAAATAAAATAAATAAAAAGAATTAAAATAAAAATCAAATAAAAATAACAAAAATCAAAAATACAAAAATATATTATACATATGCCATGCATATAGTTGCACATAACTATTTATTTCACCTATGTATATAAATAATAAAAATAAAATAAAAATACCCTTTTATTCCTCATTTTATTCTATAAATCAATAAAATACAAAATGGGAATAAAATTGTACAAAAATAATAATTAAAAATCAAAAACCCAAAACCTATATATTGTACATATACCTATGTATAGACCTACTATGTAAATACCTTATTTTTACTTCCAAAAATTAATTAAAAATCACAAAAAAAATAGAAAAAAATAAATTAAAAATATTTCATGTTTTAAGTTTTTGAAAATTCGGTCATTTAATGGCCCAAAAAAATCAAATAAAAATGCAATATTTGGCGGCTCCTGATTGGTCCACGGGGGTTTGTTGACCCCGGTCAACTTCCCCCGCGGACCATCTTCTCCCACGGATCTTGCGCCCGACCCGACTTCCCCTATTTTTCTGCGCTCGATCCGATCGCTTCCTCCGCAAACCCCGGGTCCTATCGATTCCTCGTACATCCGACATGACCGCCGGGGCAACACATTGGGATCCGTGCTTCCTGCTGCCCTACCCGACCAGCCCTAGCCGGGTCTGCACGCGTATATAGTCCGAGCTCCGCCCCCGTTTTCACGCATCTTTGGCTCTCCACCTTCACTCCCGTGACCTCCATTGCATTCAGCAAGGTGACAGCTTCCGTCTGCCGTGTTGCAGCGAGGAGGAGGGTGCCTGACCATCGATCCGGCAGCCGTGTGCCGCCGTGCTCCGCCACCTAGTTGGAGCTCGAGCCTCAGGCAGTGACGACCTTCGAGGCGACGACCAGGAGTTAGCCACACTCCAGCATAGTCTTCCGCATCACCCAGGTAGCCTTTTAGCTCGCCCATTTCGGTCAATTTCATGTTTCGCCCAAATCGCATCTCCGCCGTATTCCTTTGATTCCGGCCACATCGAGTATCATTTCGATCATCGGGACACACCATCACCGTCGCCATCCTCCGACGCACCTTCTACGCCCATTCGTTCAACCCAGCTCGCCCCGGAGCTGGGATTCGGGCTCCACCATCCTCCGCTCGCCGGAGCTCATCCGCCCCGACGCATCGATCACCCTCACGCCACCTAACCGGGTCGAGGCACTTTGCCCTCGACCCGCGAAGCTTTTGGTTCGTTTTGCAGGTCAAGAGGAGGCCATCTGAGGCCCCCTCACATCCAGGCCAGGAGCACATCACCGCCGAGCTCGCCGGAGCCCCTCCAGCGCTCGGCTGGGCCATCGGACAGCACCACCAGCTGCGGGACTTCACCGCCGACCTTCTCCGATACCTGGAGGCAGCTGAGGAGGACTACTGCCCGCGCACGAGGCCGGCGAAGCTTGCCGGCTGAGTGTTCTTCCAATATCCTCCATCACCGTCCGATCAGCCTCAGCTCCCCAGTTTCAATCGTCATCGTCCGTTCTTCGAGGAGCAGCAGCCGTTGATCGATTCGAGGCGTCATCCGGACCGTCAGAGCAGAGGAGAGAGGGCACAGCACCTGACCCGTTAGATCTCCCACGTGTCCCCCTCTGCACCGTCGATTGGCCCAAGTCAGATCAGAGAGAGAAGCGCCCGATACCAGGACCGTTGGATCATCCACGTGGCGCGCATCCAGCCGTCGACGAATAAAGGGGTAATTTACTTAGGACCCCCTCGTAGTTTGTGTCTTTTATTTTTAATCCTGTAAATATTTTAGAAGTTTTATTTACGTAGGGTAAATTGCAACTGGGACCTTGTGCTTGTTTTTATTTACGTTTATGCCCCTGTGTGTATGAGACCACGTGCTTCGTCACGTGTGTAGTTGGGTTATTTGCATCTCTTATCCTGTAGTTCTGTTGGGTTCTGAAATGAATATATACTTTTTGGTAATTGCACTTATGCCCCTGTGAGTGTTGTTTATGCGCATGTGCGGATTTTAGTGGGTTATTTGCGCCCAAGCCCCTGGACTTTTGGTACGAGTTACCAAAAAGTCCAGAAACTTGGTTTTTATTACCAGAAGGTCCTTGAGTGCCCCAGGCACGCACCACGCGTGTGACTTGTTGGGATTTTTGCACCTTGAGCCCCTGACTTTCGGGTATTTGCACATTGGTCCTTGTGCACAGTGCCCTCTTTTAGATTTTGAATAAAATATCAAATCACCTCCAAATTCGATGAGAATTGGACACATGGCTCCTGCCATGTTGTAGGATTTTTGAGAATTTTGGGGGACATTTCTGAGTCCTTTTACTATTTTTAGAAATTCAAAAACATCTATTTCAGCTACTGTTTGAATTAGAAAATCACAAAAAAATATAAAAACCCCTCTAAAAATCCTATAAAAATTAGTTGTTGTCTCTTGTGTGTTGTTTGATTTTCTAGCCAATTTTGGCTATTTTTCATTGAGTAAAAACCCTAAAAATCTAAAAACACCTGAAAACTCATAAAAATCATATTAAATAATCTAGAAATCCAAAAACAATAATTTTGGTGCCCAAATTTTCCTTATTTTCTATAGAATACAGGAAAATTACCTCCAGGGCCATCTGAGATCCTTAGATATTTTATCTTTGGGTTTTGGGCCCTGCTGGACAGTACCTTGTTTTCTTTGCACTGTTTGATTTTTAGAAAAAAAAATACACCTCATAAAAATCCCAAAAATTCACCAAAAACACTTAAAAACCCAAAAAGCATAAAAACAATTTTTCTTGAATTTTTGCTTGATTTTTGGTGTGCTAAATAAATTTCTTAAGTGTGCTTGTTTATACTTCCTTTTATTTCCTTCTCATATTAAAAATCCAAAAAAATTTAAAAACAATTAAAAATCACTAAAAAATGTTTTCTCCCTTTTTCTGATTCTTTGACTACTTCGTAGGCCTTTGGCCAATCCGTGCTCCTTGTGTTCGACCCTGGGAGCTATACCAGGTTAATCACATAGCTAGGACCGCACTTCGTGTTTGATCTCTGATTTATTTCGCGGTTCGATATTTTTCTTGATAGAGTGACTCTGAGTGATAGAGGTCGCAACGACCTATATTTCAGTACCTTTACCTCGTTCGCTCGGGTCGCTCATCACCTGACCCTTGGGTTTCTTGTTATTTTGATTCAGTACACAAGTTATTTATTGAAGTTGTATTCTTTTGTACATTTTGCATTATTTCTATCAAGGTTTTTGGTAATTATAGTTGTGTCTCTGCCATGTCACGTGTCCCGTACACGTGAGCTTGATGTTTTTGCAGAAATATCCATGTGGGTTTCAGATTTAATATTTGGTCTATAAATATTTTTAATTAGTTATAAATTTTGTGGAAATTTATATTTTGGCCCTCAAACTTTTGCAAAATTACAAAACTACCCCTATCAGTAGTGTAATTTCTCTTTGTTATATTTAAATATTTCATGCATCTATAATAATAAAAAAAATCCCCATAAATAGACTTAAGTTCCTGTTGCATTGCTCTATCACACCATATTTTATTTTGCATTTTGAAGCATTTTATTGTTTATAAAAAAAATCAAAAACATGCATTTTCATCTCTATTTGCATTAGAAATACATAAAAATTATAAAAAACTTCTTGAAAATTTCCCAAAAAATATATTTTGTGTGTTTTTGCATTTTCAACCTTCAGACCAAAAATCACTAAAGAAATATAAATGGAAACTCCTAAAAATTGCAAAACTCCTAAAATCTTTATAAAAATATAAAAGATCCACAAAAAATCCTAAAAAACTATTTTCTATCTCTGAATTTTCTCTATTTTATTATCTTTACTTTAAAATTAATTTGGAGAATTTTGGTTTCTGTTTGGTATTTATTATCTCCATTTTAATTTCAGGCAATTATTTTCTTCCATGTTTTAAATATTTTCGACTTTAAAATACCAATAAATTAGCAAAAATATATAAAAACCATAAAAACTATAGAAAAATATAAAAAGCATAAAAACATTTTATTTCTTGTATTTTAGATATTTTTACCTACTTTTATCTCTCTTACTTCTCTTGTATATATATATATATCCTATATTATTTTATATCCATTTTAAAAGATAAAAGAAAATATAAAAATGTATTTGAATAAATTTTTACTATTTTGTGATTTTCTAAGTATTTTTGCTATTTTTTATGGATTTTTAAGTCAAAAATATCCCAAATCATGGATTAATTAAATAGGTCAAATAATTGAAATGAAGATCAAAAATATCAAATCAAGACTAAAATTCTTCAAATCAATTTTAATAAATAGCTAATAATATAAGAAAAATAGAAAATAACATTTTTGTATTTTTAAGGAATTTTGTATATTTTATAAATAATTTTGGTCCTTTTTATTTTTAAGAGTTTTCTTGTTCTATTTTTAGTGATTTTTTGTTATGAAGGTTCAAAATACTTAAATAAATAAAATATATTTTTTGGGGAAATTTTTAAAATGATTTTGTAATTTTATGGTTTTTTAATTCAAATAGGGAATATTTGAGCTCTTTTTTATTTTTAATAAATAGAAAAATATCCTAAATTGCAAATATAAAAATATGGAGTGAAACTACAATGCAAGAGGAGCTTAACCTTATTTTTTGGTGATTTTTAGAGCATGGGTGATATGTTTAATAAATAGAACAAATACACTAAAAAATAATGAACTAGTAGGAGCATATATGTAATTAAAATAAAGATCAAGATACTTTCTGGAATTTTCACGAACTTATATAACTGAAATTAAACTATCTTGGGCTAAAATGAAATACAAAAGGTAGCAGGGGCTCAAGTGCAAAATTCCCACCTCACATGGGACAGCACATGAGGTGAGCTAGCATGGACTCAATTGCAAATGTAAATAGTGCAATAGTGTTTTTGCAAATATTACAAAAATATGATTGTTTGAGTATCAAATATGAAATACAAAAATCATTAGGAAAGATATGCAAAATACCCAACATATGGCTGGGACGGTCTGGATTCTGTCACTTATTCACGTGTCAACGAAGCAACGATTGAGACGATTCACCCTCTGACGGTCTGGATTAGATCTTGAGTGTCCTATGATTGTGCTTGGCTCTATCAGGCAGTAGCTGGAAGATCTGGACGATGAGGCTTGCTTGGACGGCAGGTAGCGCAGAGGAAGAACAACCAAAGAATACGTCCTGGATGACTTTGACCTTCAAAATCTTCACGTCCGGAGCTCCTTCTTTGCTTCTGAAGGTTCCAAAAGTATCCCACGAACCCTCCACGATGGTCGGAAGTGTCAAAATACCCGTATGGGCTCTGGAGAAGTCGTACGGTGATGATGTACCTAAGAGTTCTTCTCTGCTTCGATGAGGCACAAAAGGGTCTCCTTTCTTATTCTTTCCTACAAGGGAATAGTCAAAGGCAAAAATACGATGCTACAGAGAGCCTCAGAAGGTGAAATGAGCGGTAGTGAAGGGTATGGTGACAGCTCCGGCAAGGTGGTGGTAATGGAGTGTTGACACCAGATCAGTGCGAGATCCGGGTGGATGGGGTGGCTTGGATGATCAGAAGGAGATGAGGGAGAATGTGAGTGCGTCAAGAGATGCGGAGAAGGAATGGAGTCATCGGAAACGATGGGCGGATCTGGAAATCTGTTGTCAGATGATTTTGATTTTAATGAAATAATGAACAAAATGAAGGAAAATAAAAGGATGATCTATCTTACCGCTAAGCTAAAGTACGAAAAGAGAGGAAGAGATAGAATCTTACCATTGAAGCGTGGTTAGGAGCAAGAGCTCCAGCGAGCAGCAGATCGGCCTAGATTCAACGCATAAACACCATGCGAGAGAGTTGAGTCGCTCCCTATTGTCACTAGGAAGGATACTTGGAGCTTAGGCTTAGGGTTTGAAGGCATAAGAGGGATCAAGGACGAGGTTTGGCAGAAGCGAGGTTCTATACAGGGGGTTTTTGACCTAGGAGAGCATCCGATTCAGAGGGCCAAAGACCAAGGAAATCACTTTGCGTGAAAGCTTGATTGTCAGAGATGAAATTTCATGGAAAGTGCGAGATGAATCGGTGAAAGAATCAAGTGGGACAAAATGTATAAATCGAGGCAAAATGCAGGCAGGTGCTGGAACCAAGGGAAGACTAGCGAGGTGACCTCGGTCAACCCACCCTCTCTCCTGATCGGTCCACACCAGCAAAAAAGGATAAAAACATAGATAAATGAGTTAAAAATAGAAATAAAACAAAATATGATTGTATTCAAAAAACTATAAACATGAAATTTTTTATTTTTTTATGTAGTATTTAATTATTATTTTTATTTATTTTATGACTTTATTTATAACAAGTTATGTTTTGAAGGGTGTATTTATAGGTATATTCATCTGTATTTTGGGCATTTTATTTTTATTTTGTATTTTTGATTTTATGAATCTATTTTATTATTTATATAATTATAACTTATTTTTATGTACTTAAATATATTTTTATTATATTTTTATATGATATTTGCACTTAAATAAATATAGGTGTTGAATATATAGGTATAGTTCTTGTATATTCCTTTATGTGTTTGATATACATGTTTTATTTTAGTGTTTTATTTATGGTTTTATTATGTTTTAAATATGTACAAGTGTTACAAATAATATTTAAAAAATTATACAAATATATAATTATAAAATAGTAGAGCATAAATAAAATGAATATTTTATTTGGATACATTGTACAACAGGGGTCCAAAACCTAACTTTCACACCGTAACTCCAAAAATAAGAAATCGCATTCATTAAATAGCTTATTAAAAGTTATATACAATTAAAATTATTTTATACATTTGAGTTTTTATTTAGGAGATATGGGTCTGGGAAGTTAGGATTTTGGAATTTTATTTAGAGTGTAACTTGTATACTGTATATTATTTTTGTATAGATTAAATTCTGTATTTTTCTATATAATATTATCTACAATTTATGTACAAAGTTTCTTTATTTGAGGTATAAAAAGTGGAAAATAAATAGGTGCCAAAAAAATATCGATGAATTAAAGAATGTAATTTTTATTCTATTTTTGACCCTTATCCCCCCCTACTTTATTCTTTCTCGACCCAGTCATCAAGATGCCTAGGTCTCGCGGTTTATAGTCATAAAATCCCTTTGACAGTTTATTCTTTTTCTTTTCTTTATTCTATAATTTTGGAACTAAAAGCTATATTTTATACACAATAAATGGAATAAAGATTGAATGCTAATTTATACGAAATAATGCTATATACATGCATTAGCTAGGATTTTTAAGGTCAAAATGATAAAATAAAGGTGATGAACTAAAGATTCATCGGTGTCATCATTCGGGTCTTATTGAGCTTTGAAGCTCGGACTTATCATATTCATGGATAACTGAAGCTAATGCGAGATGCGAAATCCTTGACCATATATTCATATCCCATTCCCTATTAACTATTTCACTACAAATGACATCCATTGGCCTCCCAAAACCTTCTCCGACCATAAACCATTATCTCTTAAATAACCTCATTGAAACTAGTAAAACCCAGCTTCAAAATGGAAGATATGTTTACAAAAACCATCCTTCAAACAAATGATCCAAAAATCTTGGTTGCAGCAAACTCAGCCACAATACCTTCCAAGTTTGGCATCTAAAAATCAAAAGACTGAAGACCGATATCCTTTCTTGAAAATAGGAACACATAAGACCTTTTGATGAAGCTTCTTCAAACCTTGGTAGAAAGATCAAAGACCTTGAAGAAGCTCTTCATGATTCATCTTCCTGCCCAACCACTTTTGAAGAACTTTCTAAAGCCTATAAAGAGCTCGAAAAAAGTGTGTGATCATGGATTCATGTGAATGAATCAGAGAGCAAAAATATGTTAGCTTTGTGAAGGCGATAGAAATACAAAATTTCTACACTCGATCACCTCGGTTAAGAGAAGCAGGAACACAATCAAGGCACTTTGTGAGTGTGATGGCCTTATACACTCAAACAACTCGTTCATTCTCATTTGTTGTAAGCTATTTATCAGAGGCTATACACCCTACTCATGTAAAATTCACTCACTTTCAAGTTTGATCCCTCCTTACTTGGTTAAATTTCAAATTTGCACGACATGATGGCACATATTACTGAGAAAGATGTGGCAAAAATCATTTGTATCCTTAAATCCCTTAAAGACATGGGTCTTGATGGTTGCGTCCCAGAATTTCCAAAAATAATTACGGGACCTCATCAAAAGTGATTCATGGCTATGATCCACTGGCTCTCACCGAACCTAGACCCCATGTAATTAAGATTCATTAACAATTCTATTATCTTCCTAATATAAAAAAAGGAGACACACGAGATATTGCCAACTACATACCCATAAGCATCATTAACATACCCTCGAGATTATCCCTAAAATCCTTGCAACCCGATGGGCCCCCAAACTATCGAATCTTATCCCACCCTCCTAATGTGCATTTCTTAAGGTTAGAGGGGCCTCGGATGCATTCGCAACCACCTTCAAAAGTATTTATGCTTGGGATCGATAAGGGACTAAAGATCTGATTTTCAAGGTTGACCTCAAAAAAGCATTTGACACAGTCAAATGGAGCGATATAACCTAAGACCTGAACTTTTATGGTTGCCCTCAAACCTTTACCAATTAGGTCATCTCCTTCCTAAACCACCTCGCTTTCTTTTAAAGCAAACAATCTTAGTTCCAGCTTCTTCAAACCAACTAGGGGAGTTAGACAATGTGACCCAATCTCTCCCCTCATGTTCATCAATATGAGCAATATTTTAGATGGAATGCTACAAAATCTATCTAAGAACCATCTCAAAAGTGTTCTCCCTCTTTTTGAGCCTATTGTCAACAAAGAAAAATCTACCATCCATTCCCTTAACTTGAGCACACAAGAATTAAACCTACCATTTCAGATCCTCGGTATGGAACTAAACAAATTCCCAATCAACTATCTCAGCATTCCCCTACCCGTAAATTCCTTAAACATGCCAATTGGACACCTATTATTGAGAAATTTGAGAAAAAAACTTCTAAGTTAGAAATCATGCATGCTTGTTTTACCTTTGCGAGTAGAACTCCTCATACCAACTCTACAAATAAACCACATGCTATCCTCTTTGAAACAACCTAAACACATCATCCTAAGTATCAACAAAATTTAGAGACGGATCCTTTTGAATGGCAACACTATGGATCAAAATAGACATGTGGCCTATTGGGAACATGTCTATTGTCCTAAAATAAATAGTGGTTGTGGAATTTAGAACCTTGAACTGTGAACAATGCCCTACTATCTAAATCTTGGATTAAGATTCAGAAAACCCCAACTCCATCTTTGCCAACATGATGCAGGCTAGATACCATAACAAAAACCGATACCTATTGAAGCTCAGTCTAACCCATGCAACTCTCTCCCTTCTAGTGATCTATAAAGAATAGATCATTTGCCATTAAGGTCTTTGTAAATAAATTGGTTGGTGTGGGTCATGACACCTATCTCTAAATCAATTGAATAAATGGAGACAACCCACTTTGTGAATGCTTCCCAACCCATTGGACCTTAGCTACCAGTAAAAATGTCGTTCTTATGCAAGCCCTCCTAACCCTCTCGACCAAACAGAACTAGTTCAAGGCTCTTGCGAAAAGATCGGGATCCTTAACCCAAATTCAAGAACTGAATTCTTGTCAAGATCATGCCAGACCTTTAACTCAAGATATTGTTACCTTTTTAACCAAACCCTCTACAAATGCATGCCCCCTCTTCCTAGTCGATGTTGAATCAATATATCAACTTTTCATGAATTGCTCCTTGATGAAACCCGATTTCATGCTCTCAATTCGCTGAAATTAACCCCCTAGCTTAGACCATGAGTCAATAAGAACCAGACTAATCCATGTAATTATCAAAGTCCTTGAATAAATTAAAAAATACAAAAAAATGGTAAAATTAAAAATCGTAGTGTTTTTAACCTTAAAAACGCTCTCAAAAATATTTCTGTCTTTGTTTGTCCTTATCTCCGTTTTTTGTCAACATGAAACTTGTAGATCTCATCAAGATATACAACTTTCATGTTTTGAGTTTTCCCAAATTCGGCTATATTGACCCTCTTTTGAGAGGTTTTATATCTGAATAATCTAATTGGGCCACGTGGCTCTTTATGATTGAGCAACGTGGCCCCTTCTCATCTCGCCACCCGCCCTTCATTTCCCACCATCCGATCACCTTTTGAAGCTCTGATCACCACCATTCATCCTTCCTTCATTCCAGACCCTTCGATCATCTTCCATCCTTCATCAAGGTTGTCCGCCCGCGCTTTTTCCCCGGCTCACCACGTGGCCTCATCGACGCCACCCAATCGCCTCTGGCGCCTCCATCTCAGTCGCATATCCACACTTTGATCTCCACCATCTGATCAAGGCGTGGACTCCATCACAACCCTCCACTACCGTCTTTCTCACGCATCGCCACGTGGCTCTTCCAGAGCCATTCGACCCACCATCCATCGAATGATCGGGTCGACTTGTTAGCGCCTATATCTCAACCGTTGGATCGCGAGATCCAATGGCAGAAGCATCATCCCCTTCCTCCGGTCGCCTCTCTCCCATGATCTCCATCTTGCCAACATGTCATCCCCCTTCCTTTTTTCCTATGTATCCCTCATCCTCCATCTCCACTCCCGACACCTTCACAACGTCGCTCGGTCATCCATCCTTCTCGCAGGCATACACTCTCTCCATAACTCCCTCTCTCTCACTCCATATCCCCCGGTCAAATCACTCCTTCTTCCCTCACAACCGATGCTTAGCTCCTCTTCAAATGCCCCCTCTCCTCTACCATTCACCGGGGTACGCCTTTACGTGGGACCTAGCCCAACCCTCTCCTCCTCATGACAGGGGGAGGACTGATGGAGGGGCGAAGATGGCGATGGACCCCGGCGTTGACCCTAAGCCATTGTAGGCCTAGTTCTGTGGTCGCTCCGCCTCCGCCTAGCTGTCTCCAGGAGCCGCGGAGTTCCAGCGATGACTAGGGCCCCTCCCAGGATCTCACGCACAGGCGATTCATCTGCCATTATCTTAGGTAAATCCTCTCATCTTCTTTGTAATTTCCCCCCTCTTTTCTCTTAATTAATTAGAACTCCCCGGTCACCATCTCCATTCATTGACCACCTCTATACCTCCGTCTTGCTCCCACCTTCCACGCACGACACCCCGATCACCCTCTTCTTCCTTCATAACCCCAGACCTCCTCCGACCCAACTCCTATGGGCTCTCTGGAGAAGATCAACGGCCTCCACCTTCTTCAGCCCATTTATGGCCGATCACCTCACTCCACCTCACACTCGCCATGTTTGGCACGCTTCGGCTATAGATCTAATCTTGCAGGTGCTCGAGTCTTCAATGAACGGAGGTCTCACTAGAACTATTTTCAGTAGCCCCGTCTCCGGTGAATCAGCATCGAAAGCCTCTTCCAGTCCTCGTCGCGTCTCGCCCGTGGTCCGAGCTTCATCGACCATCCACCAGCGACCTCATGAGAGTAGAGCACAGCCAGTGAGGAGGTGGCGGAGTTCGCTGCCCTTCACCGGAGTCCTAGTTCCGTCGCCAGACACTGCAGAGGAGGAAGATACAACCACCGTCGGTTGCAATCCTCCGGTGGTCATCCGATGGTGAACGAGAATCCACGTCGATGCCTTCACAGCCTCCAGCAATCGTTCGATCGATGATCAAATGGATCGAGCGTCCACGTATCAGGCGTCGAACATCCTGAGCCTCAGCACCAAAGTGATAGCCTCGGGGATCTCGAACCGTAGCCAAACCACTGACGAAGCAGCATGAATCTGAGCCTTCATCGAGCCTAGACGAAGCAATCCCGAACCTCCAGCACACCCAAGCATGTGCTCACGTGATCTTCATGTAAGGCATGGGTAAATTACAAGGAGGCCCTCAGACATTATCATAATTGCATGCAGGTCCAGATATCACGTGCAGACTACGCGCGCCTAGGGTATTTTGTATTTATACCCTCGCAGGTTTTAATAATTGCAAAAATACCCCCACGCTTGTGGGCTATTTGCAGGGAAGGTTCTGAACTTTGTTTTATTTGCATTTAAGTCCCTCCTAGGAACCTGTTTGCTATTTATCTCTCATGTTTTCTTGATAATTATGCCCCTAGCTTCACTCGTGCATATCTTGAGCATCTTAGCTTCGATTGAGTCGATTTCAATAGCGTTTTGATGTTCGTTTCATTGATCTTCTTGATGGCATGTTTATATTTCAGTTTTGACACTAAAGATTTTTATGTATTATTTTAATAGCTGAGCGTCTTTATTGTAATGCTTCACATGCCTTTATTTTTACATCAATGAATATAGCTTCATGAATTGACCCTAAATTTGACTTATGATTAAATGACTCAAGTTTGTCGATAATTAGGGCATATCTTTGCATTGCATTCCGTCGTGTCTCTTTGCATAAAAAAATCAGATAAAAAAATGCATTGTTCATGTTTACTTAATGTGTATTGTCTTATCTTCATGCTTGTCATTGACCTACAATTCTTTAATCCAACACTTAATTTAGATAATTTGAGTTTAAATTATACGAAAGAGGCTCGTGTTCTTGAGTTCGACCTTGGGCTTGCCCAAGTAAAATATAGATGGACCATTTGATTTAATTGATTAAACTAATTAAATGGTTATTTGATCGATTGTATTCGGCCTGACTGCAATGACATCAGAGGTGTCAATTTGACACTACTGAAGGGTCGAATCTCGGGTTTGTCAATGGCGTCGTTGCCGGGGACACAGCTCATCTTTTATGTTTAGATTTTTATTTATTTAATTAAGTGTTGATCTTTTTCGTAGGTATTGTGTGTTCATGCATTTTAATCATTAAAAATTTTTCTTTCGATTTGATATCTAACGTTGGCTTTTGTGACAGGGCCCTTTATGTTCAAGGAGGCGAGGAGCAAATGTTTCCCCGTAGTGAGGAGTCGCATCAGCAAATTTTGGAGAAAAATCGAAGAAGTAAAAAAAATGTTGTTTTCCATTTTATTTCTCTCATTGTATAATCGTCTTTACAATGGTCTTCATTCGAAGACTCACGCTTGTAAATGAATGATGTTCTCCATGGTTGTGTGGGGATCATCCCTACTTGAGTATCGACCTAGGACCAGGCATGCGGCTCTTCGAGCTTCTTTCACCTTTTCATTTTTTACGTGCTTGCTCGGAGGTAGGACACACTTTAAATAAAGACGCACATAACATAGCTTCACCTAGCCAAAATTAAAAGATATTCTTCCCCGCTAATAGAAGCATGTTAGGTGTGATTTTTCACTGACTTGCATACATATGATTTTGATTTTCAATTCAATTTAAGTTTTCACGCATTTTACTAAAGGTATTGTATGTTTTCTCGCATAGCCTGGATCTTGATTTTTATCAACTGCATGGCTTTTCTCGACTTCCCCTCCTAGCCTGATCACCTAGGTTAATGGAAAATGGGAATTAGCTATAGACGATGATTTCTTGATGTATGTGCTCACCTTAAATCAGTGATAACATTAAGCAAAATAATTGGGACTGTTAATTGCAAGTCAACCTAAAATGGAGTAAAATCTTATTTTTGGAGAGCAAAACCCGTGTTTACGTAGATGGTTTTATTTGACATTTTTCCGCGTAAACTAGAATGTTTTTAATCACCAATAAAACTCACAAGAGAATCAACCAACATTTGTTGGTTTCACATGTGAGTTGGTGAACTTAAAGGGTTTTGCATTGCTTATTTGAGCCTTGGTTGCTTCGACACCCTACCCCAGACCTTAAGTACTCTATTCATCCGCTCATTTGTAGATATATTAGACTTCTTCGTTCATCTCAAGGCTCTTCCAACATCAATTCTCCATCCTTATACTTAGTCTACTTTCAGCTTAAGTATAGGGGGGACTGATGAATCCACATTTCATCATCTTTATTCTATCATTTTGGCCTCAAAAACCCTGAAAATGCGTGTAAATACTATTAATTCTAGCATCTTAGCATCCATGCATGTGCATATAAATAGTGTATAAAATACTATTCTTAAAACCAAAATTATAGAATAAATAAAAAAAGAAAAAGAATAAAATATTGTAAATATTTTATGACCCGAAACCCCGAGATCGAGGCATCTGGATGAATAGGTCGACTAGGAATAAAGTAGGGGGAGATAAGGGCCAGGATACAATAAAAATACCTATTCATTTTATTCATTCTTTATTCATTTTGGGGCCTATTTTTGGTTCCACTTTTTCTACTTCAAATAAAAAAACTTTGTACATGAAAGTTATAGATAATTAAATAAAGAAAAATACAAAATTAATTTCACATAAAAATAATGTACAGATGAAAAGTTATGATCTGAATAAAATGCCAAAACCCCAACTTCCCAGACTTGTATCTCGCAAATTAAAACTCGAAACGCATAAAACTCATCTTTAATTGTATATAATTTCAAATAAGCTATTTAATGAAGGTGGTTTTACATTTGGCGGAGCTACGGTTTGAAAGTTGGGTTTTTGACCCCTATTGTATACTTGTACAGATTAAAATATTCAATTTATTTATTATTCATTATTTTTATAAGTTTATATTTTTATAATTTTGTAAATATTATTTGTAATGCATGTGTACATTAAAATAGTAATAAAACCTAAATAAAATACAAAATAAAATACTTGTATATAGCATACATAGGTATAATACCTATACGCATACCTGTACAATTAATACTTATATTTTATTAAGTGTACAAAATACTTCAGAAAAAAAAGTAAAAATATATTTAAGTGTATAAAAATCCATTATAAATTTATAAAATAATAAACAAAAATAATAACATTAAATACATAAAATAAAAATATAATGTTAAAATACATAGATATATATACCTATATAGACCTAAAGAGGCAACTTGTATTTTTAAACCTCATAAAAATAATTAAAAATCATATTAAAATACCTTAGAAAATAATGAATATTTGTATTTTATAACCTAAAAATAATAAAATCATTTTATGTTTTTAATGGAATTTACAAAACATTTCTCGGGGATTTTTCCTAGTTGGTCCACGTGGACCAACCAGGCGCCAGTCCAAGTTGACCTTGGTCAACTGGCTGTCCTCCCCATGTGCGCATGTCAGAGCCTCGTTTGACCTCGATTTCAAGGATTTTTCGAGGCCCCCTTTCATCATTTCATGAAACTTCCTTCTACATTGTTTCGCCCCATGCATCTGTGAATCACACCCTAGGCTTTCCTAGGACCGAGGAGCGGCGATTCGAGCCATCTCTCTAGATCTTTGGAGGCTCAGAGCCACATCGTCAACCCCTCTTCCACAAGCTCCGCGCCTCTTTTGGTGCCTAATCGATAGAGGAAGGTGACAGCTTCCTTCGCTGAGCTTCGGACGGAATGAACGAGCACCGAGGAGGCTCCACCACCTCCACCTTTTGCCGACGTCGAGGTACACCTCCCTCTGGTTCTGACCATCGAGGCAGCTATCTTCTCCCCTCTATTTCTTTCGCATTTTATCTACGTAACGTTAGGAACATTTTCCCCAAAAAACTTCATCATTTCGTCCATCGAATCGCCCTACACGAGAACCTCGCCGGAGTGCACCTCCGGCCACCTCCTTGCGCCACCGCTTCTCGCCACCCATTTTGCCCTGGACCCTCTCACACGTTTTTGCAGGTCTCTCCAAGTTGACTCGAGCCTGGGGCTCATTTTGCCCTTCGACGGAGGTCCGTGGAGCTCTCCAGCTCCGCCACCGTCTCGCGAGGACTCCGGTCATCCCTGGAGTGTTCTGGAGCCACCACTTTTGGAGCTCGAAACGTCGCCGGTGGCCGAGATCGAGGTCAGAGAAGGTCGGCTTCGCCGACCTTCTTTCCTGTTTTTCGTCCTTAGCCGCTAGCCGTCCGATCAGGCTGCACCTCCAGATCCAGCAGCCATTGGATCTCCCAAAAGCCCAGCCGTCCGATCCATCCGTGGAGATCGAATCGTTGTCGTTAATCCGCGAAGCGTCATCGACCGTTCAGAACGCCCCACATGTCAAGTGGCATCTCCACCGCCGTCGGATCGTGCGCAAAGGGGTATTTTGCATTTTCACCCCACGTAATTTTTGTATTTATTGTCGTCCATAAACTTTGGTCTACAGTTTAAATATTTTTGTAATATTTGCATCTAGGCACCCAAACTTTAATTATTTGCAGTTAGGTCCTATCTACGTCACCTCACGTGCATGTGCGCGAGAGGGGACTGGGTATTTCGCAAGGACCCCCTCGCGGGTTTGGTTATTTCGCTTTAGTCCAAGAATTATTCTGTAACATGTAATATTTTGGGTAATTTGCATGTCAACCCTGGGAGTTTCGTATATTGCTTTTAGGTCCTTGCCATGTGCATGCCAATAACGTGTGGGGTTGGGAAAATTGCAGGTGTTCCCTAGCGGGTTTCGATATTTGTATTTGATCCTGGAACTTTGATTATTAGTTATAATTTTTTGTGGAAAATTGCACTTTGACCCTTGGATGTTTTCTTATTAACATATATGTCGTTGCTAGTAGTGTAGTTTCTTTTTGTTGTCTCTATTTATTTCATGCATCGATAAAACTCTAAACAATCTATAAAAATCACTTAGGCTCTTGTTGCATTGTAGTTTCACGCTATATTTTTAGTTTGATTTTTATTGCATTTTCATATTTATAAAAATTCAAAATATGCATTTTTAATACTGTTTGCATTAGAAAATCCATAAAAATTAGCAAAAGTTTTTGAAAAAATACAAAAAAATTATATTTTATGTGTCTTATCACTTTTTAATGTCAGTACAAAAATCACTAAAAATTTCAAAGTAAAACTCCTAAAAATTAGAAAACCCCTAAAAACTTCATAAAAATCTAAAAAATTCAAGAAAAATCCTAAAAATACAATCTCAGTTTTTGTATTTTCTCTATTTTATTGCCCTTATTTTAAAATCAATTTGAGGAATTTTGGATACTGTTTTATATTTTTCATCCTCATGTTAATTTCGGCCAGTAATCTAGTTCACTGTTTCCATTATTTTTGACTTTAAAAATACCAAAAAAATTGGGAAATCTCCATAAAAATCACAAAAATATTAGAAAATTATAAAATACCAAAAATATTTTATTTCCTAATTTTTGAGTATTTTTACTCACTTTTATAAATACCTTATCCCTTTGCTTATATTGTATAAATTGTAGTTATAGAAAAAGAAAATAAAAAAATATAAAATATAAAAAGAAAATACAAAATCAGTAAATTAAAAATCCAAATATAAAAGTATAAAATCAAAAATTAAATAAAAATTAAAAAATTTTAAAAACCCACAAAAAAATGCTTGTTGGTAGGCACTTGATCACATCACATTCTGTGCATCTTTGCTTGATCTATCTTGCTTGCTCCCTGAGTTCAACACTCTACACATACTTGCACTATATACACCTATTGTAGTTATAATAAATTTTGACTCCACCTCTATTTTCATTGCTTGATTCGATTGCCGTGGATTAATTGTTGACTAACCTGTGTTTCGTGAGCGGTTGCCACAACGACTTTGTTTCTGCCTTGTGTGAGACATATTTAGACCCTCGCTAAATCCGAGTTATCAGAGACCTGAGTCCCTGTGATTTCTCTACTCATCTTTCTTTGCCTCGATACTTAGGTTACTTCTAACTTAAGTATAGAGGGAGCCACCTTAGTTCCCGTATATTTTTCTATATTTAAATGAACCTACGACCTTGTATCATTTAGTGTTATGAGGACATAGCAAAGTTTAAGTATAGGGGGTATATTGTATATACGTACTTTAGCTATATTTTGAAAATTTTGAAAAAATTTAAAACTTTTCGAGCTTAAGTACAACCTTTTGAACTAAGTGGACAAAATTATTGTTAAGACTTTTTTCTATACTATGTTACACTATTTTCAAATAAAAATATTTTTGAAAATGATTTCAAAAATGAGTTTTTTCTTGTTTTGAAAAATCTTTTGAAAAATATTTGGAAAATCTTTATTTGTGTAACATAGTTTGGAAAGTTATTTTCTCGATTTCAAGGAAAGTTGAGTTCAATCTGTGTTCTAACCTTTAAATCCATAAAATATGAAAAAAAATCAAAAATCCTTTAAGAGTCAAATTAACTACTAAACCCAAATAAGTAGATGCGTTCAGTGAGGGTTCGCCCTTAGCAGAGTAGGTGGTTTAAAGGACATCGCGTAAGGCTCCGTCCTTAAGCAACGGGCTCTGTACTGGCTAAATGTAGATGCATCTACTCATTTGAGTTTAGGCAGTCATGATGCCTCTTAAAGTCTTCATAAAAATTCAAAAAAAATGTGTTGAAGGAGTTGGATTAAAACCTCTACATTTTTTTCACTTCCACACAGGATCAGAGATGTTCGAGAATACTCGTTATTGAGGTCTTGAGATTTTATGTTAACTGGCCTTAGCCATCAGGGTCTTAGACTTAATCATCCACATTTCTCTAGGTTTCTAGATTTTCTTGCTATATTGCATGCTTAGTCTCCTACCTTAAGAATATGATCATTGCATCACATGCACGACTGCAGCTTCGATGAGATGAGTTGACTTTTTACTTGAGGGACTGGGATGAGGGATTCAAGTCTGGACTTGATCTAATGATGCTCGAGGATGGGATAAAATCACTGAAGGCTTCATGAAACCTGAGTGTCGGTAATTTTAGCCAGTATGAGAACTTAATTCTTATGCTAATCTCTTGATATTGACCTAAGTTCCAAGGCGTAAAATAAATAAAAATTATTGATCAATGTGCGCCAACTCTTGGTAAAAGCAGTGGAGCTAGCCAAAATACTGCCAATTAAAAAAATATCATTGTTGAAAATAAAGCTCTCATTACACAAAGTCAAATATCAAAGAGCTTCCACCAAAGGCGAGCGCTCCCAATCATTTCAAAGTGTCCACTTGGATCACCGTTATTAGGGCCAGGAGTCGGGTAGCACCAGAAAAAGGGCTCTGTGTCATAAATGCTACAAGTCTGGGTGTAGAAGGTACAATAGGTACTCAAAAAAGGTACACCTCGGTGTATTCTACGAAAACAAGTGCAGACCGCTCCAACTTATCTTGACGGACGCACTGATCAACAACAAAGATATGTGTTGCGTAATAAGGCACTAGAGAGAATCCTTGTTCCAATGAGAGGGAGAGAATAAATGACATAACCTTAAATCCCTTCATCATCTGGCATGCCACCAACATTTCTAAGTCTGACAAATAAAGAGACAGTGGTTGAACACAATATATGGTTTATTCCCTAGAGTTGAGGATTGGATCTTTAGGAGAATTTCTTGGACCGGGACCTTGTGGTGACATTTTGACTCTACTCTCGTGAACGCAGTCAAACACTGAATATCATATCCTTAATTTATATGTATCAAAGAGAGAGTCCTGAAAATTAGAGGAATTGGATGCCTCTTGATTAAGGCTGGATTGAACTCTGAGATTTTGGATCTCTAAAATTGAGAGGACTTGAACAGATCAGATCATGTATGCACATGCACAAGGGGGTTAATCTAGCTCATTCATTTTTTTGTGATGCTCGAGGACGAGCATAGTGTAAGTATAGGGGGTTGATGAAACTCGATTTCATGCTCTTAATTTGTTGAAATTAAACCCCTAGCTTAGACCATGAGTCAATAAGCACCAGATTAATCCTTGTAATTATCAGAGTCCTTAAATAAATTTAAAAATACAAAAAATGGCAAAATTAAAAATCATAGTATTTTTAACCTTAAAAACGCTCTCAAAAATATTCCTGCCTTTGTTTGACCTCATCTCCATTTTTTATCAACATGAAACTTGTAAATCTCATCGATATCTACAACTTTCATGTTTTGAGTTCCCAAATTCAGCTATATTGACCCTCTTTTGAGAGGTTTTATATCTGAATAATCTGATTGGGCCACATGGCTCTTTCTGGTTGAGCCACATGGCCCCTTATCATCTCGCCACCCGCCCTTCATTTCCCACCATCCGATCACCTTCTGGAGCTCTGATCACCACCATTCATCTCTGCTTCATTCCAGACCCTTCGATCATCTTCCAGCCTTCATCAAGGTCGTTCGCCCGTGCTTTTTGCCCAACTCACCATGTTGCCTCATTGGCGCACCCAATCGTCTCTGGCACCTCCTTCTCAGCCGCACGTCCGCACTTTGATCTCCACTATCTGATCAAGGCCTGGACTCCATCACATCCCTCCACTACCTCCTTTCTCTCGCCTCACCACATGGATCTTCCAGAGGAATTTGATCTGCCATCCATCGAATAATCGGGTCCACTCGTTAGCACCTATATCTCAGCAGTTGGATCGCAAGATCTAACGGTCGAAGCATCATTCCCTTCCTCTAGTCGCCTCTCTCCCACGATCTCCAGCTTGCCAACCTGTCGTCCCCCTTCCTTTTTCCTCTGTATCCATCGTCCACCATCTCCACTCCCGACACCTCCACGACGTCGCCCGGTCATCCATCCTTCTCGTAGGCATACACTCTCTCCATAACTCCCTCTCTCTCTCTCACTCCATATCCCTCGGTCAAACCACTCCTTTTGCCATCATAACCGTCGCTTCGATCCTCTTCAAATGCTCCCTCTCCTCCGCCATTCACCAGGGTCTGCCTTTACGTGGGCCCTAGCCCAGCCCTCTCCTCCTCCCCGTGACAGGGGGAGGACTGATAGAGGCGCGAAGATGGTGATGGACCCCGATGTTGACCTTAAGCCATTGTAGGCTTAGTTCTGTGGTGGCTCTGCCTCCGCCTAGCTATCTCCAGTAGTCGCGGAGGTCCACCGATGACCAAGGCCCCTCCTAGGAGCTCGCGCACAAGCAATTCATCCGCCATTATCTCAGGTAAGTCCTCTGATCTTCTTTATAATTTCCCCCTCTTTTCTCTTAATTAATTAGAACTCCCCGATCACCATCTCCTTTCATTGACCACCTCTATACCTCCGTATCGCTCTCACCTTCCACGTGCGACACCCCGATCACCCTCCTCTTCCTTCATAACCCCAGACCTCCTCCGAATCAACTCCTCCGGGGTCGCCGGAGAAGATCAACGGTCGTCGCCTTCTTCATCCCATTCACGGTCGATCACCTCACTTCACCTCACACTCTTCATGTTTGGCACGCTTAGGCTATAGATCTAACCATGCAGGTGTTCGAGACTTCAATGAACGGAGGTCTCACCGGAACTATTTTCAGTAGCCACGTCTCCAGCGAATCAGCATCGAAAGCCTCTTCCAGACCTCGTCGCGTCTCTCCCGTGGTCCAAGCTTCATCGACCATCCACCAGCGACCTCATGAGAGCAAAGCACAGCTGGAGAGGAGGTGGCGGAACTTGCTGCCCTTCATCGGAGTCCTAGTTCCGTCGCTAGACACTGCAGAGGAGGAAGATACAGCCACCGTCAGAAGCAATCCTCCGGTGGTCATCCGACGGAGTACGAGAATCCACATCGACACTGAACTTATTTCTAATTAGTCTCGGGCACTGAATCTTATTTCTAATTAGTCTAAACTTTTAGATTAGTCATAAAACCATTTAAAACTTGATGAAATCTATTGAATTGGGATTATATAATTTGACTTCTCTTACCCATCAAAATCCATTTCGTTTCACCCTTACCTTGATATGGAATAATCATAGAATACAACCTATTTAACCTCGGCTATTCTCAATGTTTAGACATCATTAATACCAGAAGACTAGATATTCGAAAATGTGTACCCATATTTTTTATCTCCTTCTAGGATTAACTTAAGAATATCTTTTCCATATGATAATATCCAATAGTGTAGGTTGATATTCTTGAATTCATATCGCATTTCCCAAACAAGATGATTATTGTTTGAATTTGCTCTACATTAATATGTCATGAGTGACCTACCTCTGATTGATCATACAAGCATGTTTGATCCCCCCCCCCCCCCCACAAACCAAAGCTAGGGCCTTCCTTTGAGAGATCATACTCTCGTGTAGCACTTATATGCACACCAGCCTGTTGGTATATAGTCCATAGTAAGGACATTAGCTTAGCTAATAGCATATCAAATACACGTATTCAAATACAAAGATATATATTTGTCTTTGGTTAAGGTTAAATACTTGCATTGTGATAGTTTACAGCAGGAGACTTTGCATTTTCTAAACCACTTCAGGTTTTCTATTTAACGTCTCTAATCCAAGAATTCGGAATCACTATTTCGAGTTAGAAGATATGTCATCAAATATTAGTTCACTGAGTAGAAATATTAGATTTGAGATCACTTGACATTACCAGATGTTAGATGTGTCCTCGGTCTAAGTCCATCAATTACCATACATCATTTCCAACGTGACCAAGATACACAACACTAATCACGCAAAGGCTCCCCCCCCCCCCCAACATCAAGTGTCTCGTTTGTATCAAACAGTGATATCCTGTCCCTCGACCCCCTTCCCTAAACGTTATATATATATATATATATATATATATATATATATATATATATATATATATATATATATATATATATATATATATATATATATATATGGGAAAAGGGAGCCTACACCCATGTGTAGGTGACTTTCCTACACCCACATCTATTTTCCTCAATTTTTTTATTTTTTTTGAATTAATTCCTTGGGGAATTTAGATCACAATATACCACCATGCTATCATTCAAATTTCAACTTATTTCGAGACTTCTAACTTATCCATCATGGTAGTCAAATTTTAACGGTCTCAGATTTGCTGAAATCGGCCCCTTCCGATGGAGCTGTTAGGAATATCTGTTTTACATGAAATTTGAAACACATATTTCATTTAATATTCTAAGTAAATCCCCTAAAGATCCCTTTCAAAAAAATCCAAAAAATTGAGGGAATAAGAGGTGGGTGTAGGTAAGTTACCTACACATGGGTGTAGGCTCCCCAATCCCTATATATATATATATATATATATATATATATAGGGTAAAATGTGTATGCCCCCTAGGGGGAGCTAACTTAGCTCCCCCCGCCCCTTTTTCACATATTTTTTTTATTTTTTTTGAAATCCAAAACCATGTAAATTCATTATTAAATCCCTATATTATGTCATTCAAATTTCATGTGAAACAGAGACTCCTACGACCTCCATCCAAATGGGGTCGATTTAAAAAATCCTGTTACCGTTAAAAAAATGACTGTCTGGATGGAGGCCGTAGGAGTCTCTGTTTCACACGAAGTTTTAATGACACAATATAGGGATATAGTGATGAATATTCATGGAAGAAATTTTCAAAAAAAAATTAAAAATACGGAGAAAATGGGGCGGGGGTAGCTAAGTTAGCTACCCCCTGGGGGCAGCCCCATTTTACCCATATATATATATATATATATATATATATGAGGATGGGGAGCTTGTACCAAGGTGCATGCACCGGCGCTTATATCTTCCACAATTTTTTACTTTTTGAAAAATACCACCATATATATATGGAAAAAATGGGGCTGCCCCCTGGGGGCAGCCAACATGGCTGCCCCTGCCCCATTTTTCGGCGTTTTTTTTTAATTTTTTTTGAAAAAGAAAACCATGTATATTCATCCATATATCCCTCCTACATGCCATTCGAATTTCGTCAGAAACAGAGACTCCTACGGCCTCCATCTCGATGGTATCGATTTAAAAAAATCATGTTACCGTTAAAAAATTACTGTCCGGATGGAGACCGTAGGAGTCTCTCTTTTTCAAAAAAAATAAAAAAATTTGCCCAAATAAGGCGGGGGCAGCCATGTTGGCTGCCCCCTAGGGGCAGCCACATATGACCCTATATTTTACCCATTATATATATATATATATATATATATATATATATATATATATCTTCCGCCCTAAACATCCCCTCTCCTCCTCCAATTGCCTCACTTGGTTGCAGCAACAACACCCAGTTCATCATATATCACTGTCATTATCCATCTCCTCAACTCGCTTCATTTCTCCCCTCTCTCTCAAGCATCCGGCCAACCGCAGCACCGAAGTCGCAAGATGTCAAGCAGGCGATCCAGGTCCCGGCAGTCGAGCTCCCAGCGCATCACCGAAGACCAGATCGTGGACCTTCTCTCCAAGCTCCAGGCCTTGCTTCCAGAGGCTCGCACCAGAAGCGGTGACAGGGTGGGTATCAACGCAATTTCACCCACTATATTACCAGCATTGCACGTTAATTATATGAGATTTGAGGGAGTATGATACTATGATCTCTATAACAACGTAGGTATCAGCTTCCAAGGTGTTGCAGGAGACCTGCAACCATATCAGGAGCTTGCACCGGGAGGTTGATGACCTTAGTGAGAGGCTGTCCGAGCTCTTGGCCACGACGGAGACGAGCAGCGCTCAGGCAGCCATAATTAGGAGCTTACTTATGCAGTAACTCATACGCAGCTCTTCTTATGTGTTAGTTGCTCTCTACCCTTTGGTCTTATCTTATTAGTCAAAACTAAGCCCCTCAGTTGATAATGGCCAACCTTCTTGCGAGTCAATTTCTGATCTAATGATCATGGTATGTAAGGACCAAGCTGATCCAGAGGGCGTCATTTATCGTGTAATCCTCTATGGTAATTTTCTTGTTTTTGATGTGGTAGAACTTTCTATGTGTACCTTCTACTTCTTCTTGTGGCCCTTTTTGTAACTATGGTCATAAGCTATGGAGAGCTAGCCAGCTCTATATGTATCTCGGGTTCTCCATATTAATGGATGTTGGGTACATCATGACGGATCCTTCGACGAAATGTGGCTCAGATTTCCTTTTTTCTTTTCACAGAGCTGCATAAAATTTCCCGTATTTGAGTAAACTAGTAATGCTTTCATCCTAAATAATGTGGTTCGTATGATTCCAGCATCAGCGTCAGTTTAGTTGTTGAACTTTAGTCCATGAAATTTCATATAGTTTGCCATTAGCAGAGCCATTTACATAGAGAACAATCAGTATGTTGAGATGAGTGCTGGACTTTGAAAAGAAAACAAAATTCTCTCACTTTTAGAACCGTGATGCCCCTCTCCAAGTAAACGACGTAGTCGGTTATCCCTATTTTAAGTTAACCACTGGCTTCTTTGTTTTAAAAAAATGGCAATATGCTTAACCATGTGAACCCTCTGGGCAATTTAAAAAAGATAGGAGGAAATAAACTTAAACATGCAATACAGTGAAAGGAAACCACTCGGATAATGATCGGTTTTTACTAGCATATACTAGAAGTTAGATCCACCGTGATTTGTGTTTTTGCTCAGATGTACAAGTGATGAAATACCAATAGAAGTTCAGTTGTAAGATATTGATCTCGGCAGTCGGTCTGTCAAAAACATAATTGGATTATTTTCCGTACAATAACTCGCAAAATATCTGTAATTATCTCTCTCCGAGTCTCCGCTCAAGCAGTTCGGACGTACGCCAAGCAACTCATTGCACACAGATAAAAGTGAAAAAACTTGGTTACACCAAAAAGTTATAACGAGTAATTCATGAAAGTTTCATGGAATCCATGCTCTGATTTCGAAGATACAGAATCATTCCGATTGATTAGTCCAAGTTTCTCGTCAGTCGGGATAACTTTGGTGTTGCGTTCCCATGGTTCCTTCGTCTTATGCATGGGGAGGATAAAAAACAGATCTGCTGACTCTCATGATCTCGGGAAGGGGGTTGAAATGGAAGGAAAGTGAGGACGATTGCAAGAAAGGCCGTGCCTCTTTGCTTTTCATGAAGGTGGGGGTTTTGGAGTACCGAGAAAAACCTCATGCACACGACGATATCTTTTCCCATTGTTCGAGGATAGCGAGACCCGTGGATAATCGTTTTCGAGGTTATCTCTAGAACTTTTTTAATGCGATTCTAGGTTTTGATTATCTCGTGGATTTTGATTCTTACTTCGATTGGTCTGGGTTACATGACTTAGCTAGCTGAAAGCATCTGTCTGCTGAGATAGCGAAGCCTTCTTCGTATTCTTACTATAATCCATATTGGAAGATGAGAAACCAACTTTAATGCCTTCTAGCCATGCACAAACTGCAGGCAAGGTTACCAAATAAAAATTTACAACTACAAAGTTCCAAGTGTAAAGATTTACAAGGGTCCAAAGGACAGCTTCTTCCAACCGATTTCGTGTACAATTACAATAAGACTAGAACAAGTTCAGCACTTTTGTTGGTGACCCTCCTCTGCCTTCACCTTGACAGGTCTGCTGCTGGGAGAATACCTGGCGCGGCCATGAGTCCGGTCCAGTTGGATACCTGGCCTGGGGTCTACTCACCTGATGCATCTGGGAAGGTTCCCGAACGGTCTCCTGAGAAAATTGGACGTTGTGAGCAATGGGTATGACACAAACTGGAGCAACTCCAGTTGCTGGTTGAATTGGCATGTTGATCGGAAAAGACTGTGGAACCGGTGGCGCGGGATTTGAACCATTTCCGCAGGCGGGATTGTACTCGTTCAACTCATTTTGCAGTTTTTGTACCTCTGCGGCCAGGTCTACCGTCTCTTTCTGTAGCTCATTTCGCTCCATAGCCACCTGTAAGAAAACATCCAAGTGAAGAGTTGCAAAATAAGAGCTACGTCATATGATATAATCGGTTAGCAAAAAATAAGTACGTTGAAAAATTAAAGAAACAAAGAAACAATGCATTCACAGTTTAACAAGTTAAGACGCCCGAGCCTAAACTCGAATCAAACTAAAATGTAGCCCATTACATACTCTGTGTTTCAGTCTAACAATATCCAAAAGCTGCAGACAATAATGCTTCCCGGCCTCAAAATACGATCCCGACGTAAGAGGTTTCCCATTGCTGGGCATCTAATCAACAGTTCTGTAATAATCTTTTGCTAGAAATTCTGACAAACCAATTAATTAACATCTTACTAAACAATTTGAAGCTGCATCAATAAACTATCAAGATGTTGGAGTAGTTCGCTACTCATAATTTTGTTCTAATGGAATTGAAAATGCAGAATCAGGATTCATGTTCAGGTTATATGTATAGTAGCTCCCAAGACGCGGATAAATTATATCTATCCAGGTGTTGCAGACACATAAGATACAATCATACAAATTCAAATGCCATAATTTAAGCATATGCAAGTCTAATATTTGAGGAATATTCCTTGTTCACGAAATTTTGACTAATTGAAAACCGTAAAATAAAGATCTAAAATTTAATAAGGAGAAAAAGTAGAACTTACATATCTTTCTTCACAAAGCAAAGTTGCATTTTCCTTTCTTAGAGACCCCACTTGAGCCACCAAGTCTTGTATTAATTTTATGGCATTACACAAGATAGTCGCTTTACCGTTGTTCTGCTGACTAAGCTCTGAAAGTGAAGTAAAACGAGAAATTAATGAATACTGCATTGTACATTTAACTGAGGATGACTGAATCAGAGTGCTGAAAATTTAAACAGACAAAACATGCATGAACTCATCAGCTCGTCAAAATGACTAAAAAAAGGACAGTTATTCTTATTAAACGAGATGGGTGTATTAGGCGAAGATATGAGAATATAGGAAGAATTGACTAAAAGCAAATTGGATTCCTTCCTAGGGAGAATGCACATGCTTTTATGTATTATGCAACTCAAAAATGAATGCCTTGATGAGTGACTAGACTTGTCATCAATCATTTCCAACATTAAATTGGCAAAAAAAACATAATTTCTTCAATAAGATCAGGTAGGAAAACCAGCATGATATTTAACTTTGACCACTGCTGTTACAACTGTCATCAAATCATTGTAGAAATAAAAAAATTGAAAATAAAATAAACATATTTCATGTGTAACATTCTGTATAGCACATGTAACCTTGTAATAGTTCCAAACAGTAAAGCTAGATATCATTGAACTTTATTATTGTCACTCCAATGATGTTTTTACTGTCAAAAGAAGTAAGCAGCGAGTTCAGAGCAGCATTTTGTTTTTAATATCTACCTTCCATCTCATATCAGTAGAAGAAAACAACAATACAATGAATATGAGAAAAATCCTAGAAATCATTAATGTATCAATCAGTGACCCTTGTAAAACCTAAGAAACAAAAAATATTACTTCAGTAAAAGAAATGTTCAAGAGAAGATGGAGGAACTGAACACTATTAAATCTGATAGAGAGGTAAATCCAGATTCATATTGCAAATTACAAAATGGGACAAAAACTCGCCCAAATTTCAACATAAAAGCAAGGCATGTTCTGATGTTCATGAGCTACATACCATACCCATGGATAACAACCATCCCAGTAAGAGCACAACTACCAGAAATGCAAAGGATATTGATCTTGTCATGAAAAAAGATGGGACAAGTTATCCCCAGTGCACAAGGAAACAACTCTGAAGGGATACCCAATCCTCCACCCTCCCCAACATATACGATAACTCAAAACATTCTCAAATGCCCTTTGTAATTTCTCTCCACAAAATCATCCACCTCTTCCAAAGAGCACAATAGTCATTGCTCTTATATTGTAATATATAGTCAATACAAAAATTGAACTTAAAAATAAAAGACAGAAGAAAACTTGTGCAAACTAGCTAAGCAAATTTCATTAAATGAAAACAATTAAAATTCATTCAACACAATTGGTCATCATCTTCAGCCCATCATCCTCACCCATCCCAAAAAAAAACACAAGATGGACATATGGAATACAAATATAAACAGCATTTTCAAAATTTTCTTCACGCCAACTAAATATGTTAACTCTGTCAAAAGACCGTACAACACACAAAATGGCACATAGATAAGTGAAGCATCCCCCTTTCATCCCGAAATTATATTTCCTCCGGAAACAGTCAGGAAAATCTCTCGAACTACAAAATCCCACCTAATTCCCAACACCTCCATATGAGAAAGTGTAAATCCACAGTGTTTTGTATTTCACTTATCAAACACAAAATGCATACCATAGACTAATCTCCATCAATTCCTCACCTAGTAAATTAATTCAAAGCCAAAACCCATCAACAAAACATAACAAACAGCCTCAAGTTTCCCAGACAAAGAAACTCCTGCCGAAATTTCTGATAGATACGAAAAACATCATTGAACTGGTACTTCTGGTAAATTCTAGGTAGAAAAGTTACCTAATTTGCTCTCAGTTCCCTAGCCCTCAAACCGCTTTTCCTTGTGCATGGAGATTTTCTTGAAAAAGACTTGTAATATCACAGACTTCGGTAACACAAAGGAGACCAATGATTATTGTATATTATTAAATTTCAAGCATACAAAAAGACAATCAAATATAAGAATGCAAAAAACCGATCAATAGTGGGCGCCAGTATCAAAAAATATGAAGAAAAATAAACATGCCATTAATCTCGACATTGCAAATTTAGTAAAAGCTTCAGCACATCCAATAACAAGATCTGCATCCAAAAATCAATCAGGAACAAAGGCAAAATCTCAATCGAATGCATCAAGATCTATCAAGCATTCAACATTATAAGAAACTTAAGAGTACAGTATCACTTACCAAGTGTTTCATCCAGCTCGAGAAAGAGCTCATTTAGACAGTCCCTTTTCAACTTCTCTCGCTCAGATTTGTGCATGTTTTTTGAAGGTTTAGCTTGATTCTTTTTCCCAGAAGACATCCTGAGTTATTGATCTTGAAGATTAGTTTAAAAAGACCAGAGCTCGGAAAGTTGTCAAAGAAAGCATCACAGCACACTACGCTATTCAAATACAGTACTTGAATAAGTTTTTGTAATGCCAAATGTGACTAGTAATAATCCCAATCCCATTACATGTGTACAAAGATGAAATAAAGAGGCACAACTAGTCACATGGACCCAACTCCCTTCCTGATCATGGCAACCATAAAAGGAATAACTGATAACACGCTCTCCATCCTTCCCAAAAATCATGTAGCCTTAAAGCCCAAATTACCACAAAATGAACAGCACTTCCAACCCACCAGTAAAGATGCTAACGGACATAAAATGCACACTCCTCGATGTCCTCTGCCAGGATGTATCATGATGGATATTTCGGTGATTGCCGAAGGCATTGTGCAGATTGGAGTAGGCAGCGGGTGCATGGATTTCTTTGGTAGACAAACTTTTTGAGTCTTGTGATTGCATGGATTATAAATTCTTATGGTCCTTTCTCCATAAGATGGTTTTTCCTAAGTTCTTGTCAAGCTTGTAGGCGCCAGGTGATGCATGTCGGACGCCCTCAACTTTATAAAGGTGTATATGCTCCATCGTTTTCTTGAGGTTGCTTCTAACCTGAAGCAAGTGATCAGGGATGGCTCCTCCTCAAGTTCTGGAAGGACAATTGGTTTGGGATGGGGGCTAGCAAGATATGTTCCTAGGGCTCTTTGCCTTGACAACCGACCACGACATGTGCATTGTTGAGGCATGGGGTAACGGGATGTGAGATACCATGTTTGCATTTGGTTTTTCTGACAAGAGGATGCATGATTTGCGGAGGATGGTTGAGCTTCTTCCTTATGCATGCACAGGAACCTGATGAGGGTCGCAACCACTAGGTATGGTGGGTAAGCCGTGGAAGGATCTAATAGCTCAAAGCGAAAGCGTAGTGTACGAGTGGAGGATATTGTGTCAAAACGAGGAAAGGAAGGATGTGATATGCACAACAATTTGCTTCTCATATTGATAATTTTTAAAAAAAACGGTGAGATGGACCTCCCTTAGATATCCATCCAAACAATGTATATTTACAAGTATTAAAAATATTTACATCCGCCAAGATTCATAAAGGGTCTTGGCATGCCCGACCACATTCTCAGAATAAAACCTCCCCCTCGCAAACAGGACATCATTTCTAGCCAACCACAAAGACCACACAATCGCACAGATCTTCACTCTTCCTTCCTCAGATCCTGACCAACTTATATAGAACAAATTCCCGAGAGGACAATCCGCATTTTGCCACACCTCCACCGATCCAAGGCAGGTGAAAAAATGATGACCTATGTCTTCCGAGGACGCACCACACCGCCTACACACCACCTCTGCTCCTGGGAAAAATCCGGCCCTCCTAGCCATCATTAAGATCCGTTCTCTCCTAAGCAGCCAAAGAATAACCTTCACCCTAGACGGAATCCTCCAACCCCATATTCTCGAACAATCCTTGTTGAGCTCCAAATTTGCCACGGGTGGCTGATACGAGAGAATCTTATACGCCTTTCTGACTGCAGAGAAACCGTCCCTCCAGCACCAGGAGTCCCTCCCTTATGTTGGCATATCGGCTCTACCCAATCTGATTGAAAAACACAGAAACTCCTCTACTCTCTGTGCAGATAGATCAGCATCAAAAAGAGGTGTCCACGAACCGGTTGCCCATGCATCTTTGTTTGAGGTCGAGGCGAAAAGTCTAGGATACAGATCACACAATGCCCCTTCCTTCGTCCAGTCATCAATCCAGAACTGGAAGCCCCATCTGTTTCCCAACATCAGTAGAAGTGACCCCACCAGGTCTGGCAGGATAGACATCACCCCTCTCCAAAAAGTGGTGGGTGACGCAACACAATCTGTCCCACCCATCAGGGTTGATGTAACACTATAGATTGAACGAACCAAGTTAGACAGAAGGTCACTCTTGGGCCCCCAAATTTCCACCGCCCATTTTGCCAATAGGGCCTTGTTCATTTCAGCAATTAGAAGAGATGTTAACCGACAACTGTATCCGGAAACAACGATTAGTGGATAATGGTACTGTCACTGCACATCAAGCAAAGGATTGGGAATTCAATGGTGTAATGTTAAGAGGTTTTGAGGTATGATGGAATTCGCGAAGAGCAACACCTTACGATGCCTACCTCCTTTTTTCTCCCTGGTAATAACGAGTCTAATATATAAAAATCTTTCCGTCTGCTTAGCTTAATATAATATCCACATGAGGCTACGCGATTGTGATTTCTCCATCAAGAAAATGTACAAGTAATTGGTCAACCTCGTGGTGTTTGATCACAGGGACTTGACTACGGATTGCAAGCTAATTTGAGAATCCAAGGCATTAATGATGGCGAAGAATTTTATGTGGCTTTTGAGAAGTGGGTAGACGTAGAGTGATGACCAGACTGTATGTTGTGTTTGGGTGGCTATGAGGATGTGGATATATTTTTTCCCTATAGCATGACAAGAGATATGTAAACAGTGTTGCGCTGGACTGCATGGACTTAGTTACATGTTACTGGGGCTCTCTTGGTGAGAATCGTTTGTCATGTTGTGATCAGGCAAAGTCTTTGGCTTTCATCCAGATGCTTGTGATGGGTACAAATAGAGCAACCGTCCATCATGAGAGACTTCATGTGCCGCAAGGCAAATGGGTTGAGGATCCTGGTTACAAATGTTTATGGCCCATGTAATGTGGTTGGCATGGCCCAACTTGTGGAGGATCTGATCTTGGCAAGGGTTGTGATGCTCGATACTATGTGGAACATCGTTGGGGATTTCAGTGTGACGTTATTTTCTGAGGACCGTTCTGGGGGTACGTGGGGGAAGAGATGGTGGCTTGGTGGAGCTATTGGGCGTGATGGAGGAGCTTGGACTGCAAGTGGTCAATGCGGCAGAATGTTTGTACACGTGACGAAATGCTGCTAAGGCTCTCTATGATGCATGGATGTTGTAATTTGTAATATGTGTTGTTTGTTATTAATATAGTGTGGTGTGCACCTTCATGGGAGCGCACCCATTCGTATAAAATAAAGGGAACACTGATCTCTTATCCTTCATATGCTTATCTAGTGATGTCAAGCACTCACTAACACTCGACATCGTGATCTAGAAAGCCCTATCTTTGCAGCACACAATCATTGATGATAGAAAACTGCAACCATGGGAATGTCGCCCAAACCACCTTGCCATGACCAAACTCTAAAATATTTCGCATGAAGTTTTATTACTAACTTGATGCTTAAAATGTGTCACATTCAGAAATAAACATTGAAACTCATCTAAACAAAAAATATGTGCAATACACATTCTTTATTCCATTATCCTATAACAAGTGGCAAAAATATCACTCAATCTCCATTTCAGTAACACAGGATTGTTTATTGTTTTAATGTCTCTGACAGTCTGACTCGAAGCACCTGCTTATCCATCGGCATATTCATCTCATGTCATCCAACCAAGGGTCGTTATCCTGCTGGAGAATGGACCGCGACAAAAGAAATTATCTCTTCAATGTGTACACCAAGCTTTCAACCATTAACATCAATCTAAAATTTGAATCGGAAGATGTAAAACATTGATAAAACCATCCCATGAATTACCAAGCACTTTCTGCATTAACAGCGTTGGAACTCTTATAGAACCAACCATCAAGCCTCATAAACTTCTCTTAACAAGATGCATGGGGATCTATTTATTAATAAGCTGAAGTGCAGGAAAACAAGATAAACGATGAGGACCATGGTGGTGTGGCCCAAATCCCATGACTCCTCAATTCCTCCTCTTATTTATGGATGATGCAGTGTTTAGGATGCGCCAACATATAATGCTCACGTAAGTTGATTCCAGACTTGTCTTGATCTTTTATGACTATTTTTCTCCATTAATTCGACATGAGTTCCAAAGGATGATGAGGTTCCTTATACGAGAATAACTAGTTATCACAACCAGGGAGAGATAAAGACCCCAAGCCTAATCATTACGATGAATAGGAGCAAGGTTGCAAAAGTCGGTAGTCGGTACTCAGTCGGTTGGGTCACTGACTAAGGATTAATCGGCAGTCGGACGACTAATCGGATTTAGTCGGATTTTAATCAGCTTTGAATTTTATGATTATTTTAGATATATATAACTCATTTTTATACATATATTTACATCGATTTTGTATATTTTTATACTATCATAATAAAATAAAAAGTATTTGAATTTAAATAAAACACTAAGCATATTATAATACGTTTGCTTATAAAAAAAGCAAAACATATAAAAATATGGTTTCTCCAAGCAAAAAATTGATCGACTAGTGTACCTAGTCGGAATTAGTCGGTGCTCGGTCGGCCACCCCACTGACTAGACTAGTCGGACCTACTAGTCGGGCCAGTCGGGCGACTTTTACAACCCTTAATAGGAGCAACTATGAACTCTAGTCCAATCAGTTCATAAGCACCACAAACGTGTTTCATGACAGAATATGTATTGATGGAGCTGGATCCCAAAAAAAGAGAATATATAATCTGGGAATAGATCAATGTCCTAACCAAAATGTCGCCAACTGGGATCTTTGTCCACGACATTGCTCAGGAGATCATGCACAAACCGGATGGCTAAGGACATGTGGAATTCTCTCGCCTCCATGTACTCTTAAGAGTGAAATGACACAAGGATTTTGCAGCTTCATCATCGCATACTGCAGACCGTGCAGAACGATAGACCTCTAAATATTATTCGGCTCTTGCTTCAAAGGAATGGGCCTATATAGCTGGTAAGCTTTTAACAAGAATTTAGAAAACAGAACACTCCTTCCTTTAAAGACTAGGACGAATGAACCCACTTAAATGGTCTAACGGTAGAAGCAGTGGGCTCCCACTCCAATGACCAGGGTTCTAACCCCACAACCACCCCTCCCCCATCCAACTAGGAAAAAAACTAGGACATAAAAGGGCTCATCAGTGCAACATTTTGAACAGTAGCCACTGTAATATGACTAAGATGTAATATGACTAGGATGATTGTAGGACTTTTAAACTGGAGGAATTTGGGAGTAGTTTTGTATTTTACTCTACGTAGAATCATAAATACGAGTTAGACTAAAAGAAAATTTAACTATGAGCACCATTTTGTTGCAAGTCAGTGACTCACAAGTTGTGGACAATAATTGTGCAACCTCTCGAACAGACACTACATATGGACAACTGAGGTTCTTCTTCAGTCATGACATGAAGATGTAGAGGTTCCGATGATGGTCATGGTGAACCTAGGCTTCTGTGCATATTTTGTCAGAGGATTAGTCATACTGAGGATATTTGTTATCAAAAGCAAATTTACCCCACATCAATTCATCATGGTCAGTCTGACTAAATGGTCGAATCATATGCTACCACATCATATTGGAAGCTCCATTGGTTTTTTGGCAATTAAGATAGATGAAAAGCACAAGCTCATCCACTCATACCACAGGAGCCACTTTTACTAGCACTACTGCCATCTTGTCATGTATTGCTTCATGGATCTACCATTAATGCTATAGAATGACTTGATGATGTTGATGCATCACAACATCTCTATTGTCACAATAGATAGATCAAGGTCCTCTGACATATACCTACAGACATACTATTATTTGTGTTGACAGGAGGCATTCCCCTATGAGGGGTCAGGAGGAGGTTCATCTGTCACCTACTAGACCCTTGTAGAGGGTTCTTCAAGCTTCTGACTTCCCCTTAGTCCTTTATATATTGCCAATTAATAAGAAACGTAACTATCATGGCATGTTTGATGATCATTCTATTGTGATTCAAGAGATACTAATGGGCAAGATAATTGGTCGTGGCCTTGAATAATCTGATATTTATAGGAGTGTGCAAACTCCTTTCATGATATCTCCACTACTTCATCTAGAATCTCTTTATCTGTACTGCTTTGGCATCTCCAGTTTAGGCACCTTCCACTTCAAAACTATGTACAATTCTTCCATGACTTTCACAAAATTTCGGTTTTCAGTGCAAGTAATGTGCACTATTAAAGAATCATTGGTCATCCTTTTATGCAGGTTTGGTCATAGTAATTCTTCTATTTTTAAATTGCTGCATTTAAATGTGTAGGGGTCCGTCTATATACCTAATCTTTATGAACACATACTATTTGGTTGATGTAGATAATTCTAGTCAATTAAGTTAGGTTTTCTTCTTGAAGAATAACTATAGATATGCATCAAACATTCTACTGTTTTTAAATAGAAATCAAACATTCTACTGTTTTTAAATAGAAATCAAACATTCTACTGTTTTTAAATAGAAATCAATCTTTTGATCATGTCAAGATTATTAATTTTAATAACGCTCTCAAATATTCTACTGATTTTAATATACTTCTATACGGCAGGTTCATTATCCATCAGACTTTGTAAGCATACACCTCCCTGGCAACACATGATTCTTTAACTTAGTGCTACGGAAACACAAGATTCTTTAACTTAGTGTCAGGTACGGCCGGAAAAACAATAGGGTGGACAAGGTGATGGTAGACGAGGAAATGAAGGGCGAATCGTGGGAGCAACTCTGAAGGATCACTTCATTTCAATTCCAGAATGCCTTACAGGTCATTGAGATGACCAGTTCAGGGGTGTGTTGGCTCTCCAGAGACGAAGGATAGAACCTCGCCCGAGGGGTCACAATGAAGGAGGTTATAGATGAGGTTGTTGGGATCAAGCTAAAAGGTTCTCTTGCTACTTATAGTTTTAACAAAAAAAAATTGCATGGATATATGAACGCTTACTGTGTAAGAAGTGGGTAAGGTGGCCATGGAGTGCTCCCAAGGGAAATCGGGTCTTAACAAAGTGAACTGCTTATTCTGTTTATTTTGTTCATTCATCCTAAAAAGCCGACATGCTTGTGAGTGGACCAAGGTTGCAAAAGTCAATAGTCAGAAGTCGGGCAACCGGACCACTAACAAAAGGATTAATCGACAGTTCGGGAGACTAATCGGATTTAGTCGGCCTTTAGTCAGTTTTGAATTTTCTTTAATTATTATAAAGATATACAAGCACCCACTTAAATGATCTAGTTGTAGTGCAGTATGCCTACCATCCAAAAGTCAAAGGTACAAATCTCCTCTTTGTGGGGGGGGGGGGTGTTAGGTAGTCGACAAGCAGAATAAAAAATAATCGAATTTTTCAACAAGGATTTAAGCAAGAATCCATGTAGCTGACCCTACTTATAGTGTAAGAAGGCTTTGCCATTTATTATAAAAATATATAAATCAATTTTTTACACATATATTCTTATATATGTGCATAGATTTAGACATTTTCAATACTATAATACATTTATCAAAGAAAAAAGGAAAATGTGTCTATAACCACACATAATTGTGTCTCCATGGGTAAAAAATTGCATAATTTTTTAATTAAAATATAAATCAAATCCGTTGATCTTGATTTATACTATAAATTGAAGATTGTATTAAAATTTCAAGTCATCTGGAGTTGTGTAACCTATCCATTAAGTGATGCTAGATTCATTTTGTCATAGTTGTTGATTGTTTATTAGTGCATGATTGTTGTTCACACTAGAACTTGGGTATTTAAAACTTAGTGGGCAAACAATATTGTGCGTACCCATGGGTGCATGCTCTTTGTCATCTCCATAAAAACATAACAAGAATACTATACTTATTAAAAAATTAACATTCATAGAAGGGAATAGCATAAATATACTAACCAATAGAAATAGCAATGAATGAATAGAAGGTTGCAGAAAGTGGTAGTCGGTACTCGGTAGGCGGGGTCACTGACTAAGGATTAATCGCCAGTCGGGCGACTAATCGGATTTAGTCGGTTGTTAGTCGATTCTAAATTTTTTTAATTATTTTAAATATATAAATCATTTTTATACATAGATTTGTACATTTTCTATACTTTCATAATGAAACAAATGAATTAATTGACTTTAAATATAAATTATTGCATATAAGAATAAGTTTGCTTATATATTACCATATATTTGTACATTTTCTATACATTCATAATGAAACAAAAAAAATAATTGACTTTAAATATAAAATGAAGCATATTAGAATAAGTTTGCTTTTTAAAAAAGCAAAAAACAAAAAAATATAAAACCTTGATGTAAAAGTCGGCCGGCTAGGCCTAGTCGAGTCGGCTATTCCCCCCCCCCCCCGGGCTAGCAGGGCCGAATTTTACAAGCTTGAATGAATAGCATACAAAAAATAAATCAACCCTATGTAAATGTCTATAATAACCAATAGCATCAGCGTTAATAATAATACAAAATTGAATAGCATAAACTATTGATATACCTTCAAACCTAACCATCTCTTCTATTGAAACCAGTTGAACCGACCGATATCCCCCAAGTACCCGAATTTTTTTTAATTTTGGTATGCAATTATATTTACAACATAAAGTAAATATACAACATATGAAAGCATGAACTAAATACACAATACAATCATGAGATACAAAAAATAACATTAAAAATAAGAGGCAATATGATACACTAAGTCATTAATTACTAACCATTAAAACATCGACCACTTAAGTCGACTCGTTAGCCCTATTAGTCAGCGGCCAACTAGGCCTAGTCAAGCCAGTTATCCCCGTCTCGACTAAACGGGCCGACTAGTGGGCCGAGTTGGTCGATTTTTACAAGCTTGTGAAGGATTATTAAACTCCATCAATTTTGAAAAATCCTAAGATGTTGGAGTATAAGCTAGAAATGATGGTGGGTGGTCTTACCAATGCAGACAACTTTTACTTAAGGGAGATTGATCATATGGCTTTCACACAGCATATGAGGTGGTGGCATAGGAAAGGTGGAGCATTGGTGCTTTTCTAAGACAGGTTGATTTAAGCAAAGTGTCCTATAATATAATTGACTAGCTTTTCATGTAGCTTTCATTAATGAAGAGGAGTTTCTCTCAACCAATGATTGAGTTGGATGAAGCGGTGCATCCCTACTATTTCTTTCTCGATAGTGGTGCCAGAATGTCAGGGAGGGTTGGGTGTCACCTCTAAGAAGGGACCAGCTCATTACTCTGCATTCCAACAATTGATATCAAGTGGCTTTCCGATCACTGCTTATAAGGTTAATATATTCAAAGGCTTCTCCTATGTAGAAGCAACACCCATGTGCCTACAATTGCATTATGCAAATGATATAGTATTTTTGATAAAAGGGCGGAGAGGTGAGGCTATAAAAATGAAGAGTATGTTAGACATATTTATTTGGCATTAAGGCTTAGGATCAATCCACATATATTTATTACCAATTAGCAGTGTTCATGTTCAGAAAGTCATCCTACGTGGCCGCATATGCGTAGACGCCCCCTACCGCACCGAGTATGCTATACTCGGTCAATATGCGGGTCCGGGGGTATACTCGGCCGAGTAAACCGCATATGCGACCGCATATGTAATAGAGGTAACTATTTGCTTCTCCACCATCTTCTCGACTTCCACATGAGTTGCTCCTCCACCATCTTTTTCTCCTCTGCCAAGATTTGTTGATTGATCTATTTAGCTTTAAATCTCTCTATTTTTTAAATTTAGCATCAACAAATCTCTATTTTTTAGATTCTCCAACGACAGCTCTAACTTTTACACTATCTCATAACTACATGAATATCGAATAAATTACATGTGTATCTTAGATCTTTTAGGATAAAATGAACATAGATGCCAGATTTGCATGGAATTTTTAACTACACGAAACAAATTACATATATTTAATTTAAATGGTTGAATTTGTTAATATTTGACTTTGAGTAGACAAATACACCATTTACTAAAATATGAAGGTTCATGGTTGTGTTTACTAACAATGTTACACTTCAAAAAAAGGTTTCCTTCCAATTTGGACAAGGATATCCACCATTTTTTTCTATCTTCAATCAATTTACAACATTTTTTACTCTCCACCGTTAACTTAACATTTTTGTCTTTTGGAAATGGATGACCTTTGAAAATGCTTTGGTTGATATCACATTGTACAATAAAATCTTCACTTCACATTTCTTCCATGTTATATTTTTAAACATAAATATCTAATGTTTGAAATTATTATTATATTTTTAATTATTTTTAATTAAAATAATAGAAACCGCATAATCCGTATATACTTCCGCATATGCTTCCGCCTACCTGCTTACTCGCTCCAGACCGCCTGACCGAATGAATACCGCATGCCGACATTTCTTTCACAAAAATTATTAACTTTTGTTCGGTTTATTCTTAATGATGTAGAGGCTAATATATTCTTCAAACTCCTAGTCCTTACCATTGACCTATCCCTACTCAAAATTATCGCAAAAGGGATATAGATTGGACAGTTCTTAAGAAGATAGATAGGAGGTAGGTGTCTAGTGTAACACCCCAACCCCAAACAGACCTAAGCTCGGGACGTTACATCTAGGCCCATTAATATGATGGCATGTGATGATTGATTGTCTCCCTTGAAAAATATAGCACTTCTCATTAAGCAAATTACCCAACACAAGGTTAAAACTTTAGACCATAGTGCTCTACTAATATGTTGAGGTACCAAAACCATTTAGCAAGGCATGTAGCATGAAATATCAACTCAACCATGATCGGCCCCAAGCCCTGGTAAATTGAGGAGGGTTGCGCATTAGATAGCCGACAGCCAGCACAAGAGAGAAATCCCTAAATAGTGTTTAAGAACACTATTTAGGAATTTGTCTCAAAACAGTTCGAATCTTTTCAGCATAGATTTACACAAACATTTAGATTTTGTTAGGACGTTCCCTACTAGTGACATATTGCGTCGCCCGAATGCAATGAGAAGTTGGCAAGGGTCGCTACATCATTGCCCAGATGTAGTTCAAATTTTCCAAGGGTTCTCGCATAATGAATGCATGCGAGTAAATAAGCTAGTTCCATTGCATCGTCGTCCGGATGCAGTTCAAAATTTGTGAGGGTTCTCGCATGATGAACGCATACGAGTAAAGAAGTTAGTCCACAAGAGGTTACAAACGAAGTTGCAGATATGTAGTTGGAATATTGGTACTTTGACTGGCAAATCGATGGAGTTGGTAGATACGATGGAAAAAAATGAAGATTCAGATAATATGTCTCCAAGAGACAAAATACATTAGAGAGAAAGCAAGGGAGATCAAGAAGATTGGCTTTAAACTTTAGTATTCATGTAAAGATAATGGTAGAAATGGTGTTGGAGTGATTGTTCATAAGGTTTAAGGATTGTATAGTTCAGGTGCAAAGATTTGGGGTCGGATTATTCTGCCCAAAGTGATGCTCGAAGAAGAAATTCTGAATATCATCTCATTTTATGCAACGCAAATTGGTTTAGATGAAAAGATTAAACAAGCTTTTAGGAGGATTTAGATAAGATTATACAAGGAAACCCACAGAGAGATGATTTGCTCAGGTGGAGATCTTAATGGGCATGTGAGAAAGGAAGCTTCAGGGTATGCTACTGTTCATGGAGGGCATGGGCTGCATGGCTTTGGGGATAGAAACGAAAAGGGAAAAGTCATTCTATATTTTATAATGGCTTATGGTCTTCTCATAACAAACACTCTCTTCAAGAAGAGAAGAGCATTTAATTACTTATAAGAGTGGCCCGACTAGAATACAGATAGATTACTTTGCATTGAGGAGAAGAGGTTGGTTGTGTTGCAAAGACTGCAAAGTAATCCCATGAGAGAGTTTGACCACCCAACATTGTTTATTAGTCATGGATGTGCAGATAAAAGGGCTGGTAAAGAAAATGAGGTTTTCTAAATTCACTAGAACTAGATAGTGGAATCTTCAATTCGAAGCAATCAAGCTTCAGGGAGAAGGTTTTAGAATACAGTTTTAGAAGACTTATTATCGGATTGCAACGGAAGTACAAACGAGATGTGGGAGGCGGTAGCATCTTGTATCCGAAGGGTAGTCAAAGAGATACTAGACGAGTCAAAGGGAGGAGCTCCCGGCCAAAAGGAAGCTTGGTGGAGTGGAGGGGTGCAAGAGAAGCTCAAAATTAAAAGAGCATGCTTTAAAGCTATGTCTAAGGATAGAATAAATGAAATGGTCACAAACTACAAAATAGTGAAGAAGGAATCAATGAAGAATGTAAACAAAGCAAAGTCAAAAGCTTATGAAGTTTTATACAAATATCTCGATTCTAAGGAGGGTCAAAAGAATATTTCAGGTTGGCTAAAGCAAGAGAAAGAAGATCAAAGACCTTCCTCAAGTGAGATGTATTAAGGATGAGGAAGGTCACATGCTTGTTACTCGGAAGGATATAAAGACTAGATGGAAGCAGTACTTCCATAAGCTTTTCATTGGGGAAGGAAAAAAAGAGATCACTTTGGGAGATCTAGCTAGTGGTGAAAGTTATTTGAATCATGCAAGCTATAGACAAATACAAAGGAAGGAAGAAGAGGAGGCTTTAAAGGTTATGAGACATGGGAATGGTGTAGGACCAATGTTCAGGAAGGCGGTATGTGATTTTATGCGGTTTAGTATTTTTTATTGTTAAAAATAAAAAATAAATATTTAATATTATGGTAGTATCCTCTAAATAATATATCTCTTGATTATAATAATAAAGAATTGAAGGTAGAAGGAACAAAACAATTGGGATAAAAAGTAATATAGAGTTAAATGAGCAAAAGCATCAACTAAAAGAGCATATGGATTTTAGTTTAAGGCGGGTGGGGTTATTTGGGTTTGGCATAAATAAAAAAAATATTAGAAAAGCAACCGAGTAGGCGGTCGCATAAGGGCTATACTCGGTAGAGTATGCGGGTCAACAAGCATACATGGTCATTTCATCATACTCAAAGCAACAATATCGAGTACGAGTATGCGGTATACTCGACGACTTGTAGGACATGATGATATTCCTATAAAAGTTTGGAGAGTTTTGGGTGAGCGTGGTTTGACTTTGCTTACAAAGTTATTCAATATTATTTAGAGAAGCAAGAAAATGCATGAAGATTGGAGGAGAGGTATCATGGTGCCTCTTATAAGAACGAATGAGACATTCAAAATTATTCAAATTATAGAGGTATCAAGCTGATGAGTCACATTATGAAAATTTGGTAGCGTGTAATCGAAAGAAGGTTGAGGATACTTTCTAAAGTAAAAGAAAACCAATTTGGATCCATGCCAGATCGCTCAACTATTGAAGCCATCCACTTGCTGAGGAGAATAATAGAAATTTGTAGAGATAATAGGAAGAACCTCCATATGATTTTTATTGATTTAAAAATGATTTTTATTGATTTGGAGAAGGCTTATGATTCTGTCCCATGAGAGATACTGTGGAGAGTTTTGGAGAATAGACAAGTACATGTCCTATACATTAACCTCATAAAAGATATCGGTGATAGAGCTTCATTTTGTGTAAGGATACAGTCTGAGAAGATTGACTATTTTGACATCAATATTGGTTTACATCAAGGTTCAGCTTTTAGTCCATTCATTTTTACTTTGATTATGGATGAGTTGACAAGTCGCATTTAAGATGAGATACCTTGGTGTATATTATTCCTTGAATATTGTGTTGATTGATGAGACTAGAGATGGACTAATGAGAGGCTCGAGGTCTGGAGACAAGCATTAGAGACTAAACGATTTCATATAAGTAAACTAAGACTAAATATATGGAGTGCATTTTTTATGGAAGCAATGGTGAAGGAATCGATATGAAGATTGGTGATAATAACATTCAGAAAAGATATTCTTTTATATACTTGGGATCTATTTTGCAACATGATGGGTAAATTGATGGAGATGTTATAAATAGAATAAACGCAAGTTGGCTAAAGAGGAGAGGAGCCTCTATTGTTCTCTGTGATAAGAAAATTCCTTTGAAAATTGTTAAGAGAAAAATAATCATATCATAGATGAGACCCTAGGGCTCTCCTATATAGGAGAAAAGCCCTGAGTAAATTACATGAGTGGTACACAAAGAAAAACATAAATAAGAAAAGATGTTGTGAGATACAATTATCTCAACACTCCCCCTCAAGCTGGAGCATATATATTTATCATGCTCAGCTTGGAGCAACACCTCTGAAATGGACCTAGTTAGAGCCTTGGTGAAGATGTCAGCAGTCTAGTCTCCAGTGGAAACATGAGAGGTAGATATGAGACCTTTATAGATCATATCTCTAGTGTAATGACAATCCACCTCTATATGCTTGGTTCGTTCATGAAAAGCAGGATTAATGGCAATAAATAGAGCTGCTTGATTATCACATAAAAGCTAGATATGAAGAGAAACCTCAATAGTGAGGTCAGTCAACACAGATCCGACCCATATCATCTCTGCACAACCCTGAGCCATGGCCATGTACTCAGATTCTACACTCGATCTAGTCACCACTGTTTGTTTCTTGCTTTTCCATGAAAAAGAGATCTCCCAACAAAAATAGCAAAGCCAGAAGTAGACTTCTTGTCTCTAGGGCAACATACATAACATGCATCTGCACAAGCTGTCATCTCAAGAGATGTGTCCCTACTAAATATAAGACCAAAATCATGTGATGTCTTTGAATATCTCAAGACCATATGGGCAGCATCCATATGCACCTTCCTGGGCTACTTCATGAACTGAGTAACTTTGCTCACTACAAAGATATATCCGACCTGGTGATGGTGGCATATAAGAGCTTCCCAACAAGCTCTCTATATCTCCTCATCTCTATCTCCCCAGTGTCATCATCATACAATCTCATACTTGGATCCAGAGGAGTAGTAGCAAGCTTGCACCCTATCATACCTGTCTCAGAAAGAAGATCCGTCACAAACTTCCACTGGTTTATCACAAGACTACACTGGTTCCTGGCAAACTCTAATCCAAGGAAGTATCGAAGAGTGCCAAAGTCCTTAGTCACAAACTGCTGACCTAGGAACTCCTTGGTCGCCTGAATACCTTGCTCATCATCCCCTATGACAACAATATCATCAACATATACAAGTATAGCAATAGTACTTCTCTGTGTCTTCTAGACAAAAAGTGAGTAGTCCGCAGTAGACAGCACAAACCCATGTTGCTCTATCAACTCCGATAGCTTCTAATACCAAGCTCTCGAACTCTGCTTCAGGCCATAAATCGTCTTATGGAGCCTGCACACCTTCTGTAACTCCCCCTCATTAGCAAACCCTGGTGGCTGCTGCATATACACCTCCTCCTGTAGATACCCATATAGAAATGCATTCTTCACATCAAGCTGGTAAAGAGGCCAGTCCCGTGAAACAGCAACAGATAGAAGAATGCGAAGTGTCGAGTGTCTGGCCACTGGGGAGAAGGTATCCTGATAGTCCACCCCATAGGTTTGGGTGAAACCACGTGCCACAAGTCTTGCCTTGTAGCGATCCGCACTACCATCTGCTCTTTGCTTAACCATAAATATCCATTTGCAGTCCACAACAGAGGCAACTGGCGTAGCAGACACAATGATCCAGGTACCTCGCAACTGCAAAGCTACCATCTCCTCCTCCATCGCAAGTCTCCGCCTACTGTCATGTATAGCCTCCTGGTATGTTCGTGGGATAGTAACAGCAAACAGTCCCACAACAAACTTCTTGTACTCCTCTGAAAGATGATCCAAAGAAACATGCGCAGCAAGGGGATATGTTGCACATTGGCGACGAGGCTTCCTTAAGGCAATAGGTACCTATAAGTCATCAGCCTCTCTGTTCTCCAGAATCAACTCATCCTGTCTATCATTCAAAACTCCAGTGCCATCAGTAGAAACAATGTGCTCATTACATACCTGAGGCATGCTGGATGATGTGGGTGACGCATGAATAGAGGGGCAAGTAGAAGACCTGCGAATGTAAACATGTGGTAAGAACTGGGACTGGGTAGACTGAGGTGGAGGTGGTAGAGGTAAGGAAGACCGAGGCGCAGCATGGGGCACATAAGGTGGAGAAGACGGAGGTGGAGGAACAACTTCCTCACCAAAAGTAGCATTAGACAACCTGTCACACAAAGGAGAAAAATACATAATAGACTCAAAAAATGTGACATCAGCATTCACATAATATTTTCGTCCTACAGGATCAAACCCTTTTGGGTACGAGAATACCCAACAAAAACACATTTGATAGCTCTAAGTGAGAGCTTATCACGACCAAGAGTGAAATTGTGGACAAAGGCCACAGACCCAAAGACTCTGATGATGATGGAGAAAATGTCCTTCTGAGGAAATGCAATCAAGAAGGGAACCTTTTCTCCAAGCATAGTGAACGGCATGCGGTTCACCAAGTAGCAAGCAGTAAGAACAACATCTTCCCAGAAAAAATGAGGGGTACGACTATGAATCAAAAGGGTCCGCATTACATCAAGAAGATGATGGTGCTTGCGTTCAGCCACACAATTCTGCTGTGAAGAATATGCGCAAGTGGTCTGATGAACAATACCAACAAATCTGAGAAATTCAGAAAAATGTAATGAGGAGAACTCCAAAGCATTACCCGTACGGATGAATTTAACATTAGCAGAGAAGATATTTTTGACCTCGATAAGAAAAGATTTAATAATAGCACCTGCTTCAGACTTATGTTTTAACAAGAATACCCAAGATAATCTAGAATAGTCATCCACAACAACCATATAAAAATGATGCCCCTGATTATCAGGAACACGACTCGGTCCCCAAATATCAAAATGAAACAACTCAAAAAACTGAGCAATGGTGCTTCCCAAGCTGACAGGCTTCACAGTCCAAGGTAGTATGAGCAAGGTTTTAAAAAACGTGAGGCGTATCGAGGCATTTTCCCAGTATTGCCTCGAGGCGTAAGCCTCGAGGCGTATTGAGGCGTAAGCCTCACTCGTGGAAGAATTTTTTCATAAAACATCATAATTAACCATAATTACAATTTCCAAGTTCTAGAAATTTAATAGTTATGAGTAAATACATAACTCCATGACATTTCAAGGCTAACATCATGGTTTAAACATCGAAGTTGTTAATATAACACTCTTTTTTGGACTCTAAATCAGTAAGGAGTCAAGTAAATATGAATATGCAAGCACAATAATAGGTAACTAACTCTCTACAAAATTTAAAGTCTTGAATAAAATTTACTAGAGGGGTTATATGTAACACAAGATGCATACTAAGAGTATAGACATTAGATTTAATATCTCAAGATCCAAATTTTTGTTCATGCTGATATATAAAGAACATGCATAACAAAATAAAAATAAGCTCAATACTTTAATAAACTAAAAAAATGCATTTTAGTGAATTGTGAGCTTAAGGACTTGAACATACTTGTCTATGAAAGATGAAAAGCCCACAATCAAAAAGAAAAGAAAAAATATTGCAGAAAAAATTCAACAAATCAGCACACAAATGAGGCTACGCCTCGAGGCAGCGCCTCGAGGCTTAAGCCTCACAGAGGCTGCATGAGGCTATAGCCTCGAGGCGTTTTTCCTAGAAAAACGCCTCGAGGCGTACGCCTCAGCGCCTCGAGGCGCATTTTTAAAAACAATGAGTATGAGTAGATATCTGTGGTAAAAGATGACACATATTATGAAGGGGAAGGTGGCCAAAGAGAAGATGCTACATGAATGGAGAAATAAATCCTAAAGGTATAGTAGCAATCCCAGCACAAGGTGGTATGGCAAGCTTATACAATCCTCTCTGCTCACGGCCACATCCAATCACCCTACGCGTTAGTATGTCCTGAAACACAAGAGAAAAAGGATCAAATATGGTACGAGAATGTAAATCTTTTGTAACTTGACTAATAGACAAAAGATTCATCTAAAAGTCTGGAGCATATAAAACATTCTACAGATGCAAAGAAGGAGCTAGAACGATCTCCCCCTGACCAACAATGGGTAGTCGGACCACATTAGCAATCACCATGGATCTACCAAGTGTGGGATAGACCTGTAAGAATTGAATTGTGTCTGATCTCCACACATATGATGTGATGCTCCAGAATCCACAATCCAATCAGTCAAATCTGAACTGCCACAACTGGTAAATGCAAAAGCAATACATGATGAACTAGACGACGCTCTGGCAATAGCTACTGCATCCGAGGAACCTGTAGCTGGAGTAGTTGTTGTGCTCATCATTTCTCGAAGTCTATAAACAATATCATCAAAACTTGCATCATGTGTAGGAGCAGTAGGAGGCTCAGTCTGCTCAACAAAACGCGCAGACGCTGGATATCTATGCTTCTGAAAGCATGTCTCCTCAGAATGGCCAGGATGGTGGCAATGGGAACATGGGCCACGCTGGCGGCGTCCTCCTTGACCACGAGGTCCGCGGCCACGAAATTAGGAAGTCCCCTCTCTGCCACGAGAAATTGTTATAGCAGAGGAAGTCGTCTAGGCCATAGTAGTAGATGGAGTAGTAATCCTACTCAATCGTTTGTAGACCGCCTCTATTGGAGGTATCGTCTGTCCAGCCAGAAGTTGAGTATGTGCTGCATCGTACTCAGAGTCAAGAGATGACAGGAAGACTCCTGTCATTGTGGCATTTCGATATGTCTGATGTTGTTCAGTGCTAGTGGTAATAGGCATGAAGCTGTGCAGTCGCTCAAACATGTCTCTGAGATGAGAGAAATGTGCATGGAGCGAGCGACCATTCTGTTTGGTCGAACAAATGTCAAACTGCAGCTGAAGGATCTTGCTCTCATTCTTTGCCCGCACGTATGTGTCTGCTAATATGTCCCACATAGACTTTGTTGTTAGCTGATTGACAATTTTTTTTTGAATAAGTAGCTGATTGACAATATTGTTGGCAATCTCCGTGGTAAGTGTCCCAGAAAGCCAGATGTGAGCATAAGCGACATCTTGCTTCCATGAAGCATTGGCCCCAATCTTGTCCGTATGCTCTGAATCAGTCAGAATGTGCTAATTGTTATAGCATTGCATTAGGGTCATGGAAGGACATATCGATATCGACAACATATCGATACAATGTTGATACCGATATATCGCCGATATATCGGCGATATATCGACGCATATCGCCGACATCCCGTATCCAGCAAGTTGATTTAGCCTGTCGATACCCGATATCGTCCATATCGGCGATATATCGGTGACGTCGATACCGATATATCGCCGATATATCGACGATATATCGCGATATGGCCGTCCATGATTAGGGTTCGAAACTGCATGGACCACAACTTATAGTTGGTCCCATCCATCTTGACAATGAGGGTCGGGCCCTAGAAGGTACTAGAAGAGGAGATAACGTCACCCTTGTTATCCAACATTGCACCGAGAAGCCGAAACGCGGAACAACTGAGTAAATTGATCAAAGTACGTCTACAGGACCATAAGGAGTTGTTGTATCTGTAGACTTATACAACCATCCTTATTTCTTCCGTTGAGGTCTAGAGGCTCAAGACGTGATAGAAATCATTACAAATCAGATTCTGGGGATCAAATCAGACCTCCGTACTGCAGGGAAACTGTGCTCGATGACGGTTCTGGGGTTGCAGGGGCGCGGCTGTGACACACGGGGTGGCTGGGACCCCCTGCGGCGGTGCAAGAGATTGTCGGGGCAGCCTACAGCAGCACTGGAGGTGGTGGGCCGCTTTCGACGGTGCTGGAAAAGGCTACCCCCCCCCCCAAGAGGCGCTAGAGGTACTGGGGCCCCCTTGCATCGGCGTTGGAAATGTGGGAGGACTGGAGGATCCCGGCAACGGGGACGACGTGGGGGGGAGGGGTCGGTGGACGTGTAGGATTAGGGTTAGGGTGGGATACGGGAACCCCGATCTAGGACCGTTGCTCGAATACCATGTTAGGAGAAAAATGAATCATATCATAGATGAGACCCTAGGGCTCTCTTATATAGGAGAAAACCCTGAGTAAATTACACGAGAGGTATACAAAGAAAAACATAAATAAGAAATGATGCAGTGAGATAAAATTATCTCAAAAAAATCAAAGGAAAGTTTTACAAAGCAGCCGTGAGACCTGTTATGCTCTATGGATCTTAATGTTGGCCTGTGAACATTGTTTTAAAAAGCGCCGCCTCGAGGCGCAAAGGCGTACGCCTCGAGGCGAGGCGCAGCAATTTCGCCCTGAGGCGCACGCCTCAGGTTCTCTGGGTGGGGCGTGCGCCTTGACTTGGCGTGAGGCGCTCGAGGCGCGAGGCGCTCGAGGCGAGGTGGAGGCGTAAGCCTCGAGCCATGAGGCTTTTTTTTTACATTTTTGGTTATGTGCTTTGCACTTGACCTTATTTTTTTGTTAGCATTATATTTTTTATGTTTGTATTTTTGTTTACATGTTAACCCTTGCATATTTCTATATATAGCTCCATGCAAAGAGAAGAGATCGCTTTAAACAAGCGAAGTTTAATGATCTTGTATACTTCATGTTCAATTTATCATACATCTACACATACTAGTTCTATTACACACGGATTTGAGTTTGAATTGTAATAAATGTTTTATATTAGTTGCAAGTTTGCAAACTTGATGTTGTTATTTGGTTGTATAAGTTGTGAATCTTAGAATAGTTATCGCATATATGAAGAAGCAAGGATATGACATCTTGTTGGGTTATGATATGGCAGGAGGGGATGCATATGACGGTTCTCTAACAATATCCAGCATGACAAATGGTTGGGATTCAAGGTGTGTTAGTATTTTTTACTTCAAACACTAAAAATTATGGTTCCTATTATACTTTAGTATTAAGTATAAACTTTAATTCAATACTCATATAGAATTATTGAAGTTGGAGTTGGAACTTGATATTCCATATATTAGTGCCTTTTTTTTGAATTACAATGCCTTCATTGCTTATGTATTGCATCTCTTATTAGTGTTAAACTATTCTTGAATGTATTTTTGGGAACATTTAATATTATCATATATTTTTTCAATGTATTTTCCTTTAATTTTATTTTTTTTCCAAAAAATTGAGGCTTACGCCTCGACCGCCTCGAGGCTTACGCTTCGCCTCGATTTCAGGGAAAACGCCTCGAACCGCCTCGCGCTTTTTTAAACCTTGCCTGTGAACCATAAACATGTGCAAAGAATGACAGTAACAGAAATGAAAATGTTAAGGTGGATGTGTGGACATATACGTAAAAAACGAATTCGGAATGATGCAATCAGAAAGAAAGTTGGTGTAGCTTCGATAAGATGCAAGAAAATCACTTATGGTGGTTTAGCCATTTGCAAAGGAGGTTGGTTGATGCACCAGTTAGGAGATGCGAGTTTTGGATGTTGAGCCGGCTAAGAGAAGGCGAGGAAGGCCCAAGAAGTGTTGGAATGATACTATACGAAGGGATCTTAGTTTTTTGGAACTAAGCCCAAGAATGATCCAAGATAGATCTGAACGGTGCAAAGAATCCATGTAGTTGACCCTACTTAATGTGAGAAAAAGCTTTGTTGTTGTTGTAGTGTAAGTAGCTTGAAGTATCGAACCAATTGTTGTTTTATCTCCATCTTCCCGGTTAATATAGAGTTCTTTAGGAGTTAATTAGGGTGTTATTTTAATTTCTTTATTTGTTTTGTAATCTCACACCATATATAAAAGAGTGTGTAGTCCATTGTTTATGGGTGAAGTTATGAGTTAATGAAATGAGGTTTCTTTTGGAGAGTGCCTCCCCATTAGCTTCTCCCACTTCCCTCTAGTAGGGTTCATCTTCTCAATCATGTTCCTTTATAATTCCACAAACCACTTTGTGCATCTTTTCTTTCTCTCCTAACCCTCTAATTTCTCCAACTGTAACAAGTGGTATCACAGCATTGGACTAAACCGATCTCACAATTCAATGATCCTATCAAGTATATGAAAAAGAAGATTCGAGAATGCAAGTCATCATCTCTCTAACACAAGATGGAATAACATCTCAATCATAGCTTGAAGGAAAGATGAAAGTATTTGGAAGAGCGTTACAATATGGAAAATACATTCGACGATATGGAATTGGTACAAGAAGAGTGCAGCACTCAAACAGGAGGGAAAAAACATCCTCAATGAACGCTCTACGGGTGCAGATATGGAAATTCTTGATTATCTTCAAATTATTTTTCCCCCTTTATGGTATGCTCCAGCTTAAGGGAAGTGTTATATTATTAATGTATTTGTAATATTATAACAACCTGAACACTCCACTAGGAAAAGAGACGAGGGAGCGTGGAGTCCAACGGTGGCTGGACTTTGATCGTGGGGAGAAGGACAGGCCGGCTCAAGGGGGCTGGGAGCTCTACGCGTGTGTTCTCCAACCCATTCGGGAGGGGTTGTTTTCGATGTGGCTCCCTTTCGCACTGGGTGCGGCAATGTCGAGAGCTGATCCGTTGCTTCCGTTGTCGCCATCACTCGCACAGGTCCCGCAACTGCCCTCTAAAACAGGGAGCACCCTTCGGGAGAGGAGGTCCGACGTGCTGGTAGGCGAGGGTGGAAGCACTGGAGAAGCCATGTTTCGAGGGTCCTCTGACGTCGATTTGATCTCAGCGGCGCAATTCAAAGGAGATGTCGTGCAATTGACGTCGTGGCTTGTGGTGGCACGAGGATTGACAGAGGTGGAGGCCAGGGAGTTGATACGTTGGTCAAGAGAGGGGTAATTACAACTGAAATGGCGTTGGTCGAGGAGGTAGGACAGTTTGGCGCAGCTAAAGTCGGTCACCCGCATCCGTATACCAGGTGTGCCCGTAACTTTGCATGGCCTGGAGGATATCCGAGCATTGCTCGAAGGTGTGGTGGGGTTGGCAGCGTTGAAAGCACAGGAAGTCTGCCGGGGGAACCGCTCGACCCGGTAGTTTTCGTGAACGATCTCCCTGAGGAGATGCTGGGCCGGAGGAAACTCTTCGTTAGAGGGGAGCAACTGCTCATCCACTTCGTTGCTCTGGATCTAGTGGTGCATGACGGATTCGGGGGAAGGGTCCGTGTTGCGGAGGTGGGAGGGCCACCATCCCAGGAGAGCGGTTGACAACGTGCGAGGGGGCATTCTCTTGAGGAACCGAGACCGGAGCTGAGGGAGGCTCTTCGGTTGGAAGTTGAAAGGTTGTGGGGAGTAGGGGCGGCTCTTCCGTCAGAAGTTGAAGGGTCGGGGGGAACAGACCCAGGGGCCCTTCTCCCATTGGAAGTTGAAGCGTCTGGGGGTGCGGAGGCGCCTCCTCGGACCGCGTACGTGGGCTTCGAAGCCGAGGTGACGGGGGCCAAAGAGGCGCAGGAGCAAGGGATCCGCTTCAGGACTTTCCACAACATGGGTCGTACTCTATTCTGGAAAGTCGAAGGGTAGGGCCGTCTTCATTGTCGGACCTTCGCTAAATATATCTTTGGGTCTGTCGGACCTTCTGATCTCGAAACTGTTTCAGTTATTGGAGTCCCCGGGTCTGCCCGATGGGGGTGTGGTCCGAACCCAGGCTCCGATGCGGCCCATCAACCGATTCATCCAAGGCAGTGCTCTCAGCCGGTCTCTAGACTAACGCTACAATGAAAGGGATGCGGGGTCGCGGAGACATTCCTCGGTCGATCTTTCCAAACAAGGAGAGCTAGAGCTCAACCTGAAACAAATTCCCGAGGGTATCTCGCACGGTGAAGGTGGGAGCACGAATGTAGCTAGTCCCGCTGACGTCCAGAGTGGTGAGGGAGCGCAAGATTCCGTCGGAACCCAGACTGACTCGACCAAACTTCTTGGCGACAGCAAGCTAATGCTCGGGCACGGCGAGCCGAGCTTAGCGAACTCTTCCTTGGAGGACAGCTCGGATGAGATCCATTCGCAACAGACCGCTCAGGTGGTCATCCATGGGGACTGCTCTAAAGCAACGAGGGTGGATCGTCGATGGTCAATGTGTACATAGAGGTCTCGCAGTAGGCGACGCCTCGAAGGACCTATGTGGAGAAGTTGGAGGTGGAGGTTGGCGCGAATAGGTTTAGAGCTCGTTATACTAGACGAGCAAGCGGCATACGAGAGAGAAGATTGTTACTAGCAGGGAGCAGTGTGGAGCGAGGATCGTAGAAGCTGGACAGAGATGAGCTTTAGTTGGGGGGTCAGTGTTGTCCTCTTCGAACCGGTTCCAAATTTTAGACAGGTCGATAGCAGAACTTTTAGGTCTCGTCCCACCAAGGAGGTCAGCAATTGATTTATGTTGTTGAAGATCCTTTCTTGGAACGTAAGAGGGTTGGGTCGGTCGGAGAAGAGGATGGCTGTAAAAAATATAGTTCTCGAAGTTGGGGCAGACATTTTCCTTCTTCAAGAAACCAAGCTAGTAGGGGAGAGGGACGATGACTCCAAGGATCTGGGCGGGAGTGACCGATTTGCATCGGTGCAGTTAGCGGCTAGGGGGCGTCAGGAGGCTTGATGACTGGCTAGAAGAAAGACCTCTTCGACCTGGTGGAGGAATCCAGATTGCAATTCTGTGTACCGGTACTTTTTAGGGGGCACGACAAAGGGGAGAGCGTACGAATCACGAATGTTTACGGCAGACTGGGGGAGAAGGGGAGTCCCTGGCGACAGAGCTGGAGCAGATTGGCACTGTCAGCACGGGCGAAGTGTGGATCATTGGGGGGGGATCTTGACGTTACCCTCCTGTCAGAGGACCAGCCTCAAAGGGGGGGAGGGTTGGACCCGGGCTCGGAGGACTTCCAAAGGGCGGCACATACCATGGGGTTGTCGATCATTGATGTTGTTGGATGCAAATACACTTGGCAGAATGCAAGGGTCAGATCCAGGTTGGATAGATTCCTTCTGTCTCAGTCGGCCTTTGAGGTTTTCCCTCTCGCACGGGCTAGGGCGCTTCCGCAGGCTCATTCGAATCACACTCCGATCTTGTGGTCCTCCGGAGAGGGTGGGATAGGCAGGTTCTGCTTTCGATTCGAGAGAAGTTGGTTACTTAAAGATGGTTTCAGAGAAGTGGTTGGGGAGCAATGGAGGAGGAGCAGACCGGAGGGCTCCGCGGTTGCTAGACTGACGATGAAGCTTCGGGAGTTGAGATCCTTTCTCTCCTCTTTTGGGAGCGACGCAAAGGCAAGGAGAAGGGCAAAGAGGGCGGAGATGCAGGCAGAGGTGACCATATTGGACTCAGTGGATGATGACAGGGGGCTCAGTCAGGAGGAGATTGCCGAGAGACAAGGTTATTTGGAGGAGTTGTTTCTGGTGGATAAAAAGGAAGAGGTGGAGTGGCATCAAAGGTCGCGACAGCGATGGCTGAGGGAGGGCGACGCCAACACGAGGTTCTTTCACTCCATGGCATCCGGTAGAAGGCAAAGAAACTTCTTGCATGATGTGGAGGTGGGAGGGATTCGGGTATCGGGGGAGGCTGCGATCAGGATTGCCTTGAAGGAACATTTCGTGGAAGTCACTCGGAAAAAGAGGGGGGGCGGTTGGGGTGGTTGGGAAGAGGAGTTGAGTCCCTATCGGAAACGCAAGCGGAAGGCCTGATATCTTCATTCTCGGAGGGGGAGGTAAAGCGGGCGGTGTGGAGCTTAAATGCAGACGGGGCTCATGGCCCTGATGGCTTTTCAATGTTTTTCTTCCGGGAATTCTAGGATCTCCTGAAGGATGACCTGTTAGAGACGCTTAACGAGTTCAGGGAAGGCAACAGGGGCCTTGAAAAGATCAACAGGGCATTGTCACTCATGTTGCCAAAGAAGGACGCACCCACATGTGTGGATGATTACAGGCCCATTGCCTTGTCTAACGTGGTTTACCTGATCGTGGCCAAGCTCTTAGCTAACCAGCTTAGGAGCGTATTGGGTTCGGTTGTTTTGGAAGGGCAGTCGACGTTCATCCCAAGGAGGCAGATGGCGGAGGGGCTTGTGATGGCATCTGAGATTTGCTTGGATTGGAAAAGGTCAGGTGCGAGGGGCACGCTTTGGAAAATCGACTATGCTAAGGTGTATGACAAGGTTGATTGGAGGTTTCTCTGGACCTCCATGCGCAAGAGAGGTTTCCTAGAGACATGGATGGATTGGATGAAGAGATGTGTCACTACCTCCTCTTATTCGGTTCTCGTCAATGGGAAGCCCGAGGGGGGGGGGGGGTTCTTCCAACCGCAGCGGGGGGTGAGACAGAGGTGTCCGTTAGCCCCGATGTTATTCGTTCTGGCAGCATACGCTTTGGGTGTCTTGTTCAGACAGGCGGTAGAGATGGGGTGGTGCAAGGGATATAGAAGAGATGACATCTCCATCCTTATTCTACAGTATGCGGATGGCGTTGTCCTATTCCTCGGGGGCACTCAGAACAAAACAATAATGCGATGCACTTAGTGGAGATATTTGGTAACCTGGCAGGATTAGAGATAAATAAGAGCAAGTCGGTGGTGATAACATTTGGGATGAATGAAGCAAAGCGGAGCAGTGTGGCGGCGGCTACGGAGTGCCAATTGGGGAATCTACCGATTCACTACTTGGGCTTACCTCTAGTCACAGGGAAACTCAAGAAATCCGATTGGGATGACGTTATTCAGAGAATGGAATAAAGACTAGCGGGCTAGAAAGCGATTACTTTGTCCAGAGGCAGGAAGTTGGTTCTTTTAAAGCATGTACTCTCCGCTATACCAATCTTCTTCTTCTCCACCATATTGTTATCGACTGGGGTTAGAAGGAAAATTGAATCCTTGATGAGGAGGTTCTTCTGGTCTGACGGAAGGCAACAGGGACCTGGGATGCATCTGGTCAACTGGGAGGAGATGACTAAAGGCCGCGAAGACGAGGGTATGGGAATCCGCGACGTGGGTTGTATGAACTTGGCGATTCTTTCAAAGTGGGTTCTCCGCATTTGGGGGTCATCGACATCGCTCGTGGCGAGACTGCTGAGGAATATTTACCGGGTCACAAACTAGCTTTCGACTGGGAGAACGTAGTTTGAGTCCCCTCTCCGGGCCGGCATCCGCGAGGTCTTTTCTCGGCTCACGAATAGAGTTGGGCGCAGGATTGGTGATGGCAACCTATTTAGATTTTGGAGAGATGATTGGACTCGGGAGGGCAAGCTTGAAGACTGTTTCCCTCGTTTGTTTGCACTAATGCCGCTCAAGGAGGCGTCCCTGGCCCAGACAGCGGTGACGGTTTCATGGGTGCCGATTTTCTGTATGATTTGTCTGAACAGCGCATGGAGGAGTACTTGAGATTGCAAGCGAAGCTTCCTCAAACGGGTGTGCTGAGCACGAGTAGAGATCATTTTGCATGGCAGGGAAACAGGTTCACGGTGAAGAGAGCCTACGAAGAATTCAACAGGCGGGCTCAAGAGCAGGATCGGGAGCTGAGCGAGGACGTCAAAATTATCTGGGCAACGAAGATCCCGAGCAGAGTTAAGATTTTTTTTCTAGTACTTAAGAAGGGGCCACTTATTAGACAAGATTCGTAGGGGGAGATTGCTAGATCAAACTGACACACGTTATGACAAATGCGATGAGGCAGAAGAGGACTCAGATCACCTATTCCTGGAGTGCCCTATCTCGGCCCGGGTTTGGAGAGAGGTGGGGATCTCGTGGATCCGCACGGACGACTTCTCCTCCTTTTGGGCTTCTGTTCGACGGGTCGGGGGAGGTTCCACTGACGACTGCTCGTGGTCGTTTGCTGTGATGTGGGCCATTTGGCTCGGACGAAACGATGTGATATTTAAGGTCAGAGATGTTATCGGGAGAATGTAGTCACCCACTGCACCGCGCTTTATAATGTTGGGTTAACGCAGTGATGTAAACTTTTGTTACTTGTAATATAAACCAGGCGGTGACCCCCACGATGGGGGTTCACCCACCCTTCAATAAAAAAAATCTTTTCCCTCTTTACTCTCTCGTCCTCAAACCTCGTAGCACATCTTTTCTATCTCTAGACCTTGTAATTTCTCCAAGTGCTTCAAGTGATATGAAAGCATCGAAACTGAATCGTTCTCACCATTCAACAATCCTATCAAGTACATAAAAAGAAGCTTCAAGAATGCAAGTCATCACCTCTCAAGAACAACATTGAAGAACACAGTGTTCAGAAAGTCGGTCTATGCGGCCGCATATGCGTAGGCGGCCCCCCTACCGCACCAAGTATGCTATACTCGGTCAATATGCAGGTCCAGGGGTACACTCGACCGAGTAAACAGCATATGTAATAGAGGTAACTATTTGCTTCTCCACCATCTTCTCGACTTCCGCATGTATCTTAGATCTTTTTAGGATAAAATGAATATAGATGCCAGATTTGCATGGAATTTTTAACTGCACGGAATAAATTACATATATTTAATTTAAATGGTTGAATTTTTTAATATTTGACTTTGAGTATACAAATAGACCATTTACTAAAATATGAAGGTTCATGGTTGTGTTTACTAACAATGTTACACTTCAAAAAAAGGTTTCCTTCCAATTTGGACAAGGATATCCACCATTTTTTTCTATCTTCAATCAATTTACAACATTTTTTACTCTCTCCACCGTTAACTTAACATTTTTGTCTTTTGGAAATGGATGACCTTTGAAAATGCTTTGGTTGATATCACATTGTACAATAAAGTCGTCTGTTCATATTTCATCCATGTTATATTTTTTAAACATAAATATCTAATGTTTGAAATTATTACTATATTTTTAATTATTGTTAACTAAAATAATAGAAACCGCATAATCCGCATATACTTCCGCCTACCCGCTTACTCGCTCCAGACTGCCTGACCGAACAAATGCCGCATACCGACTTTCTGAACCTTGGAAGAACATCTCAATCATTGCTTAAAGGAAAGGCAAAAAGCACTTGAAGAGTGTTACAAGATGGAAAATACATTCCACATGGAATTGGAATAGGAAGAGTCTACAGCACTTAAAAAAGAGGGAAAAAAACATCTCTAGTAAAAGCCCTACAGGTGCAGATAACGAAATTTTTAATCTGATTTTGTCTAGCATTGTTTAAATAGTATTAGAATCATTCCCTGGAGGCTCCCTAGACGACAACATAACATACACACCCTCACCAATGATATCTGTTGTAGGAATAACATTATTGCAGAGTCGTTGACTACCCAAGCGACACTAGGATGTGGCCAATGATATTTCTCGTCATCACGTAATACATGGGGATGATCCAGTTGTCGTGCTAGCACCAACAACCCTAATACCCAAGCGATTCCTTTAGCATCAATATGCCCAACCCTATTAGCATCACCCTTTGGCGGAGAGGTTGACGATGGTTCTGCAATTCCCAAACCCACCCTAGGTTGTCATGCAAAAGATGGCGACACCACTTGCATGAATTGACGGGACCACCCACACACTTTGTTCCCAACCAACTCACAAGCCTAGCAATTACCACTTATTCCATATTACAATCTCCACCATCGTTAGCAACACACAATGGCCAACAGCAGCTCCCACAGCCTTCGTCTCCATCATTGGGGGCTCCATCACAGGAAAACTAGGTGTTGCAACAACCACAACATCCATCATTCCCGCTCTAATCGTCGATTTTTTCCTTCCCATCATCATCGAGTGATCACTGCCAAAAGTATAGTACAGGTGAACCTGAGAACCACCTTATTCATCGACTAGTGAATCTCCATCTCTGCTCCATCGAGGATTCCCGCCTCCATTGTTGTTTATTAAGGCACGATTGTAGGAGCACCTGGGGCTCTCAATATCCCCGCGTGCGCGTCAGAGAAGGCCATCATGGTAGTTGGATTGGGTTCTAGACTTCTAGTAACAAGTGCACCACTACTCCCACATTCCTCGTCGCTACACTTGACGCCATCGTCACCTTTCTCATGGTAGATGTCGCCACATCTATTGCTGGGAAAAAATTCGTCCCAACTCGTTATTGGAGTAGGAAAGGAGAAACCTTAGTATCGAGCCAGAGGAATTCAATTGAGAAAGGAATCCCATCAAATAAATGATATTGGGTTGCCTTGGGATAATTTCAAAGGAGCCCTCCCACCAAAAGTTCTTTATCAAAAGGTGAAAGTTAAGAGAAAAGTGTAGGTAGGAGAATGGCTAAGTGAAGAGGTGGAAATATTGGACCAATCTTCTCAAATATAATGTTGAATTGAGAAGAAATGGCTCAAAATTGAGAAGATCGGTCCAATAAACCCAAATGAATTCTCCCAGGATGCGCCTGATGATGAAGCAACTCATCAGAATGAGTTTTTAACGCGGAGGAGAAATGATGCCATCGCGGCTAGGGATTAATAAATTAGGGTTTTTTATTAATGAGACCAACATTAGATTTTATTTTTTTCATCAGAATATGAGTTTTTCAAAGCAGAGTAGAAATGATGCAATCACGGGTGGGGGATTAACAAATTAGGGTTTTTTGGTTAATTGAGTCCAACTTTAGATTTTGTTTTGGTTAAAAAACTTTCTTTATTTGTTTTGCAATCCCATCCCTCCCTGTATAAATGGGCAGTAGTCCATTGTGTAAGGAAAAAGTTGAGTTAATGAAATAGTTCTGCCTCCACCATTATCTTCTATCCATCCCCTCTAATTTTTTAGCTCCTCTTCTCACCTAAATTCCTCTCTCGTCCCACGAACCTCATCGTACATATTTTCTCTCTCCTGACCATCTAATTTTCCTACTGCATTAGTCGAGAACGTACATGAGATGAATTCAGCCCTTATGGCAAAGTAGGTGTTAAGAGTTTTGGTGGGCAGATTTACTCTTTTCCAAAGGATGATATTTTCTTGTTACGGTAGATCGCTCAACTTTAATGGGAGAATTAGACGTGGACATTTTTCTCCATATTGCTCCACAATCTTCTGGTAGGGTTATGATGAACTATATGAATCTCAGCCGTGATAATAAGAAGAAATTACTTTTGCTTCTAGATAGACGTTTGGTCAAGTAAATGGGTGATTAGTGAGAAGAAATTACTACTTGATCGGACCATCTATAGGGAAGGCAACCGCTATACGCCATCTTTTGTGCCATCTTTTTCGATTTAACCTTAAAAATTCAGATCAACAATTTGATGTTTCCCAAATGTAATTTAGGATAGTAGATCAAGGCTTAAGGAACATGATTCATATGAGCGGGTCGACAGTAACTTTTCATGGTACATGCTTATATGGCACTTTGGCATCCACCCACAATTGGGGATTTCTTGCAAGGGGTATGGAATTTTTCAATCCTACAGAAGCCAAGAATCTAAAGTTGCTTTTCAAGTATAAGAAAGTGACGACCAGTTCCTCGTACACAAATCAAAGTTGTCCTTCGTGTAAAATGGAACAAAAGGATATTGAGAACCTTCTCTTCAAATACCCAATTATTAGATGTGTGTGGAGTGAGGTAAGGATTGTATGAATTGACTTCTCGTCTGGGCAAGCATGGTGGACCTTGATCAAGAGTTATTGATTGGTTGAAAAGTGATGATATTTTGTGTTGATTATGTTCATATTTTCTGACACCGTTTCTTGAAAAGTTTTAATGAACTTGATGTTTAATATTCTCTAATAAATGACAATTGACTTTTCCAAAAAAACAAAGGCCTTTCCCACTAATTTTCCTTTATCATAGGAAATATAAGAATCTATTTTGCCCATTAAAACAAAGTCCATCCTCCCAGGAACTCCTTAATCTTCCAATAGAACCCTTTATAAAAGAAAACTAAGTCTAAACATGATAAACCTTCATAATCCACTTTAACCCTTCAAGGTTGCATGAAACCCTTCCCTTGTAAGAAGGCAACCAACCCCTTCCTGAGATATCGAACTTCCATTCTGGTTACCACCAATCCTTACTCGATATTCTAAAAGTAAACATCCGGAAGTTCTTTCAAGTCATGCCCATGTTTTTCCCTTACACCTCCTTTCCAAAACTAAGCTGTTCAAATAACACACCTCCCTTTTTCTTGAAAAACAGCATATATTACTATGTTTTCCAAGGAAGAAATTTCATGGCCAGCATTGCTTAGTTTGGCCGAAAAGGCCGAAATATGGGGGGTCCTAATACAAAAAATGGCCGAAATGATCGAAATTTCCATCAAAATTCAACCGAAATTTCTTTTCAGTCAGTCACCGAAACGGTGCCCGGAACCGACATTTAAGGCCTTCAATAGCATTATTGTATATACAACAACAAGCATTTTCCTACTTTAAGCCAGATCAGCTGCATGGAATCTTTGCTTCCAAAGAGATCAAATTTGAGCCATGCCTGGGCATAAATTCACGAAAATCATGGGGCTTTGTATTTATATATATGGGTTTAATGGGGCGACCCCCTAGGGAGGAGCCAACTTGGCTACCCTCATCCTCATTTTTTTATTTCTTAAGATATTTTCTATAAAACACCTGGGTGGATTTAGACTACTATATGACACCATATTTTCATTCAAATTTCGACTTAAACACTACCACCCCATCCATCAAGCCTGTCAAATTTTAACGGTCTCGAAATTGCTAAAGATGGGATAGCCAAGTTACGTGAAAAAAAAGCCATTTCTAACTCATCCATCTAGAAAGGGTCAATTTCTGCAAGTCTGAGACCATTAAAATTTGAAATGCTTGATGAATGGGATGGGAATCTTAGATTGAGTTGAATTTTGAATGAAAAAATGTTGATATTAGGTGATCTAAACTCCCCCAAGTGCCATTAAAAAATATCATAAAAAAAGCAAAAGATAGGGGTAGCTAACTAGGCTCACCCCTAGTTGGTAGCCCCATTTTACCCTTTATAAAGGAAGATACATCGACGGATGCAGCCAAGTAGATGCACCCAGTCATTTTTCATTGGTCTTTTTTGTAGGAAACCTTGGGGGGATTTACTTAGTCTATTAAGTGGAATTTGTGTTTCAAATTCATATAAAACAAATATCCTAACATGTCCATCTAGATGGAGTCAATTTCAGCAATTCTAAGATCATTAAAATTTGATAATCTTGGTGGATATGATAGAAGTGTTGAATTAAGTTGAATTTGGTATGAGACCATGATGATATAATGGGATCTAAATCCCCCTATGTTTCATTTAAAAAAACAAAAATTAATTGGAAAAATGGTCAGATGCATCTAGTAGTTGGCTACACCTGTTGATGCAACTTCCCCAACATATGTGTGTGTGAAATTATATTGAGAAAGCAAATCGATTTCCATCACTTTAGAAGTCTTTCTACCTAAATGCATCCTAAGTACTCATAAAAGCTACTCACACTACTTCAGAACAATGATGGTGCTTTGACATCTTTCCTGTCACTTACAACAAATGAACCACAAGTGTAAATCCTATTGCAGACATTTTAGACCTCGGATTATTTGGTTCTACTCATTATCAGTGAATCACGGATATTCCCAACAAGATATATATCAAAAAGTTGGTGCCATGTGTATTTGGAAATTTAATGTCACTTGGGCTAAAATTCACTCTTGTTGTGAACTTGTGATCATTTAGACTCCAGCCCTGTATTTGCCTTGCTTTAAATTCCTTTATATGGACCTCAATTGCATTCCTAATCATATAACTACTAAGATCAATTATACTAGTTACGAATAACCATCGGTGAAACGAGTCCAATATTTGGGATTACAGAAAAATGGGAAGTGCACAGGAATTACATGAAGGTTTGTTATCAAGTTCAAACTCCAAGGTCCTACATTCAGGAAGATCCGGGTATCTGCATTCACCATACATAAGGAAAATGTTCTACAATCCGCTTAGGTTTAAATAAAAAAAGAGACAAATGCCCTCTATACATGCCATCTCCTATCTTTTGAAGGAAAAAGGACAAGATCATGTTTGCAAGTATGGAAAGTGAGTGGAGAGTGCCATTTGGACATTATTGAATGATTAAGAATTGCATGGTTCTTGCTTCTTAATAGATTGTTTCTACATTGTTTAAAGCAGGCCCCTCAAAGCAAAAACCTTATGGCATGTTGCCATCAATGGAATAATTGAAAGCAGCATGCCATACAGCCATATTGTTTTCCTAAAGTGGAGCTATATGTAACAATATTGCCCTATGCATGCCACATATGTTGCATTTGCCGGTTTTATAATTAAAAGGAGGAAGACATGATGAATTAAATTGAGTTGTGGTTTGGAGAGTGCCTCCTATCTTTATTTTATCCTTCTCCGCTATACTTTCCATGGTTTCTCTTCTCAACCACCTTCCTCCCTTGTCCCGCAAGCATCGTCATGTCTTCTTCTTTCTTCTTATCTCCCTTTCGATTTCTCGAGTACATCACACACCCATCCTCCTACATAGTAACAATAAACCTAGAGTCCATTGTTGCCGATAAAAACAAAACTCATGGCATGTAGTTGTCCCTCCTTCCAATCATCGGCATCACCACCATTGGTAGTGATCGTTGCATCTATTGGAGTCATCATCATCGCATACCAACTCTGACAGGAATGTCACCATGCTTGCATTGTACAACCACCTCCATCTTGAGTTGCCATGAGCAATCACCACCCACTTTGCCTCTATTGAGTCTCCACTTGTTGCTTGTACAACAACTTCGACTTCCATTTCAATGTTACGTATGATTCTTTTGGCCAATACTATACTATTTTCAGTGTATTATAATTTCCTATTTCAACCATTTAAAGTAACTCAAGGATTTTATAATGATTATTGTTTGAGTATTGGTTTCAACATTTCTCCCAGTTGCAATTACCATTTTCAGTTGTCTATAACTTCTCATTCATTAAGTTTAGTTTTACCCTTTCCACTCCTAGGTCTTGTTTGGTAACTGGTTGGGTTGGGTTGGAGTAACCTCCTGTGAGTAGTAGTTGTTTGGATGGTTAGGAGGATTGGAGAGGGTTGGAATGATAAATGTGATGTGATGTGACATTGATTGTGTGTTATATTAACTTTATAATATGTTTTATGTTAATTTTCTTATTTGAACATAGTTAAAAATATTATAACAAAGAAATTGTGCGGTCCTTACAACTAATTCCAACCCAAGAATGATGGGATAAACCAACGGGTATGTCAGGTTACATCAGGGTAACCTGGCAACCAAACGAGCTTCTAACGTAATCCATGTATAGTTCTTTAAGTTGTATTTTGCAGAGCATTTGGAGTTTGTCTATCTTTGTGGCACGGTACAAAATATAGCGATATATCAACGATATATTGATATCGACATGGGACCAATATCGGTGTAGATATGGCGATATATACTTCTTTTCGGGTCCTTTCACAAAAGTGTGTCGATATGGGTAATATTTTGGCGATATACCGTCGATATAAGCATCAAAATACCGTATTAACGCCATATCAATATGGTGTCGATATCGGCATTTCCTACCTTGCTTTGTAGTTACTCTAACTTAAGAAAAGATTATGTCTAGCACTTTCTCACATGGTATATATGGATTTGGAATATTTTGAAATACTTCATTCTCCTATGTAATTCATTAAACTAAATTTGTGGCCCTTTTCACGATCAAACTTTTTCCCTTCAATATTGTGTCTACGACAGTGTGATAATCTTCAAGATATCATATCTTCATTGTGAACTTTATTTGATCAGAAATTAAAGCTTATTACAATATCTCAAAAAATAAATGATTAAAGAAACTAAAAAAATCACACTTCCCTTGACATTGCAATATCCTATCATGTGGTGCATTAATAGTTTCATCGTAATGACAATATATATAAGTTCTAGGTTTTGAAGAACACAAGCATCCATGCCCTAGAGATCCATTCAATGAACCCCCTATTTTTTTTGCAAAGATTGTTCTAAGTTCTGCAAGAATGGCTTTATCTATATTGTTAGATTTTGTTGGAACACAAATTTTTTAACATATATAGACATTATAGTCTATTATTTATTTATTCACTTAAATTAAAAGTTATGAAACCGCATAGAGATGCATAATGTTTATTCATTATGTGATGGCATGTCTAAATATATAAACTTATCGCATTCTTAAACCTTGTCCACAACTAATCCACACTTGCCTTATGTTGTCAGCATCTAAAAGCCAGTTTTGTTAATCTGACTTTGTCCTCCTCCTTTATTTTTTTTAACCTTCACACAACACTCCTAGCAAGTTATCTTATTTAGTTGACCTTAATCAGTTCACTTTTTATGATACATCCAACACAACACACGACAAGTATAAATGGCAGAGAGATCAAGGACCTCCTTTCTTTAGGCATTCATCTTCTTCTTTTCTTTAGATAAACTAATCTTTCCATACGTTAGAAGCTACCTCCAAATATGAAATATCGGTTAGAGAAAAGGGAATAAAGTAAAAAACAAGTAACTCATGGCCCATAAAAAGAACATAGGCATTTGTATCTTTATAAAAAGAATGTAAGTTTCTAAATTTGCCCATTAGATGTACCGATAATGGTAGCACCTTTAATTGTTATACATTTTTCTTCCTTTCTTGCTTATATTGGTTGTACTTGTAAACATAGTGTCAAATTGAAAATTGTGCAACTCATAACCCATAGGATGCAAAGCACGTAGAAAATATTAGGATACTTTTTTCCTCATATTTCCAAACCGAAAAATGCATGAGTATTTGCATAAAACAAAAAAAATGGCCATGTTTGAGCATCCCACTTACGGCATAATCTTATCGAGAATAGTGATACGCCACTGATTTACCGTGGCATGGATTCTTTTTAATAAAAACATATGATAAATAGAAGAACAAATCCGAAGGTTAAAGCATGAAAAGACAGACACAGTCGCATCGACCTCATGACTTTATGTGCATCTAATTGGACCGTGGAATCAAAAATCTTCCCTAAGTCCTTCCTTCCATATTTTTTCTTATAAATAGGTTTCTCATCGAAAAAAAAACCTTTTATACAACCTAAGCGACAGCCAAATACATCGTCTCCAGTTTAGAGAATTAAGTCAAGAATAAAAAGAATATTTCAGTTGCTGACCTGTGAATCCCTCGAACAACAGCGTAAAGGGCGTCTGTGATCAATTCCAATCAGAAGATCACCAGATAGATATGCAGTTGCAATTACGAAACTAGGGTTGAATCGGGACAGCCCGAAGCAAGCGGAGAAGTGAAGATAAGAAGGTGTAGCGATGGCGAGAACAAATCTAGGGTTTTTGATTGGGGAACGTGAGAAAGAGGCCGAGGTCGCTCCTTGGATGGGCCAACCACGCGGGCGCGTGCGGCGAGCACTCTCCTTGCGGTTGGCAGCGACCTGATGTGCGTGTGTCCCCCCGTACTTCGTTCTTTCCTCTCGCCTTCCTTCTTGGTAACTTACGTCTAAGACCAAAAGTTTGTGGTAACTATGAAAAACGTTTTGGGTGAGCATTTTTACAAATTTACACCGTTTTTTATTTAAAAAAAACTATCAGAAGCGTTCATGATAAAGAGGGTATAACATTTTAGAACCTGAATTTATACTATACTAGGATGTAACCCGCGTTTCGCGACGGAATATAAATTGATTTTTAATGTAAATTTAAATATTATTTTTGAAATGTTTACATTAAAATAAAAATGAATGAAATGAAAAAAAAGAGTAAAGGGAATAAACATGATTCGCAGCCTCGCACACGTCAAATCCACCTTTAACCAAAGAAGGACAACTTTTCCCTCACCAAACTCTATTTCTTATATATGCTGAAAGTAGAAACACTAATATCTGGTGGTTAGTGACTAATACAAAGGCGTATGGATCATCTGCCTGGTCTTACCGACCCTGATCTTGAAGGGCAAGCCTTCTCCGGAGGCATTTGAGTGCAAAGATGAAAGGTCTAGCGTGATTTCTACCATGACCTCCTGAAAAATAAGGAAAGGTATATCCAGAGTGGTTGTCCGCAGTTCTTGATGACAAAAGATAAGAAGTCCGGGAAAGGAGTGAATGATAGAAGTGATGGACGATTAGTCGAGCAGGAAGAGGAGGAAATTTCGCATGCATGAGGTATCTTAATTCTAAGCACGTTGTGGTCAAAAAGCACTGGACAGGATCGGTCGATGCTATGAAAAGGGAAGCATCAGCTTAAGTTCGAGTTATAGGAAGGTGCTTGTAAAGTTTGCCGAACCACTAAAGACCCCCCAACGAACTCATTACATAGTTAGATCAATGAAGTTGATTCATGCATGAATCTCACAAATTATCCTGAAGGCGAGGGATTATGCCTCATGCATCATGTAAACGTAGAGATTTGCCATACAATAATGGAGTGAAAGAACAAATTTTATAAATATGGTAGTCGATTAATAATTTTATATTTGAATTCTTTTGTTATAATATGGTCAATATTACAATTACACGTTAATTATTGAAAAAAATTATAGTTTCACCTCTTGATTCAAATATAAAATGATTTATATTGCATCCAACTCCTAAGAGAGTACCTACAAAATACGGAGTAAATATATAAGGGAATAGAAAGTATAAATTTAATGTATAGTAAAAAAATAAAACTTTGAAATTATGTTAGACAATGAAGCTCATTAGATTATAGTGAGTAATATTTTCAATAAAGGAAAAGAATCCAAGCAAAACCATGCTAAGTTCTAACATGTAGCAAATTATAAAAATAAAATCAAATTTTACAATATATGAGATTTTAAATAGAGAGTAGAAGTAAAAGGAAATATACTTACATAAATTGTTGCTTTAGGTGTTCAGCAAGTTCATGATACCTAAAGGTAAACTTAGTCAAAAAGATACATAATCTCATTAGAACATAATTTTATCTACAAAGTAAATTTTTCATTTTCTATGAAGTGGGGAAGATTGTCGCATCATGTTGCACCAATTATTCTTAAAGATGCATTTTGGTTATATATTAGTTTAACTTTGAGTGTTGCTCATCAAAAAAGTACTCGGAAAAATGGACATAGTAGTTGTTGTACATATATTTTATGAGTTTTCTTGAATTAGTATGAATTGATAAAGTTTTGATTTTTTATTTGTTAAAGATTTTTATATTTGATTTTTATTTGATTTTCGTTTATGATTTAGCATACAGTGATATACAGGTAATATAGCTTTTATGTATTTTTGTATTTGATTTATCAAAATAGAAAATAATATTATTTTAAAAATACTTTGTTTACTATATAATATAGTGTCAGGTATTTTATTATATAATTTTTTGATTATTAATCTATGTATTTGATTTAATATGGATTAGGTATTTAATATTGTATATAGGGGTATTAATAGGTAGTAAAATGGGGGGATCGGTGCAATAATCACCTCAGCACACGTGCTATCATGTGATTGTTTGCAAAAATCACAATGTCAATGGGAATTCATGCAAAATGCCTTCAACTCTTGTTTATCACGTGAGTAGTGCGGCACATGTACCCGCAAAATGAATATGTTTGCGAATACCAAGAAGCTGGAGGGTCTTTTGTATAATTTTCCCCAAAAATATCGTCTTGTGCAAGGCGTGTGTGGGCTGCTAGAGCGGCCAATGGTCGAGATTCAGGTTGGTTTGATCTGATCGTGTGGTGGATAGATTTCGATCGTGTTCTTCCTGAATTGTCAAAATCTCTTTGTTTAGGAGATGTCGGTCGACTCAACCTCCAGTTAAGAAACACCCGGAAGAAGGAATGAACGGTCGAAGAGGATCCATGCACATTTCTCGCACGAAAGGCATCAAGAAAAGCATCTCACAAAAAAAGTCGAATCCATTATTCGTAGAATTACGACGCAGATTTTGGGCGCTATGTGATGGCTCCCGACAACCGGTACCTCCACCTGTGGAGCACGATGTTGGCAGCAGACAACAACGATTGGAAATGTCGACTTCAGCTCCGGTAGAAGTGCGCCGCATTTGGGGATGTTGTGGTTGGTGATGTGGAAAAAGCTCATGTTGCTGGTGGCGGAGTGGTGGAGGGAGGCGAGGGGTGGCGTTGGAGGGAGAGGTCAACGGTGGGGACAGAAGATGGGGAGTGGTTGATGTCGTGGTGGTGGAAGAAATGGGCGAGCGTTGCGGGAGAGGCGGGTGGAGGGGAAGTGAGGGATCGTTAGAGAGAGGCGAAAGGGGAAAGCATCAAGGATTGGGTTTGGTGTTGGTACATTAAGAAGCTGCATGTCTAAAGCTGGATAAAACATATAAAAAATTCCACATTAGACCAAAGCACATAGAGAAGGAGAAGCCACACAACAGTGACCCACGTGTCAGAAAAAACAGGAAAAACCCACTTTTAACTATGTAAAATATAAATATAGATATAGATATGTATAATATTCATGCATTACGTTAATAAATTATAGTTTGGAATTTTTTATAGTTATTACATGGGAATATTTAAATATAGGAAGAAAAACAATACCTACGTCATCCTTTTTATAAAATATAAGGAATAATCACATCTTTACACCCATAGTTAGGGTTGAGCATGGGTCGAGTTCGTCTTGACATGGCCCAAACCCTTTTAGTATACGGGCTAACGGGTCGGGCCTAAGCCTATTTTATTTTTCAAAATTTAGGCCCAAGCCCAAGCCTGACCCAAACATTATGGGTTGAGTTTAGGCCGAGCCGACCCAATTGAAACTCCACGACATATGAGCATGTTTTACCTTCCAAATAAACCACTCATTCCCAAAAAAATGTGTATTCTGTATACATGCAAATATGATTTACCACGTTGATAATATTAAATAATCATGTTCACGATATGAATTTACAATGTACAACATGCTCTAAACACGATGAATATATTACCACTATTTATAATATGTGCCCGTTAACATGGTAAAATTATTATCATGATGGTATATATAACAATGGTAGTTGTTAAATTCTATTAAATTAATATGTTCAGAATTAAATATCCATCTGAATTCTATCATCGCTCATATGCGGAAGTAATGGGTCAAGTAACGGGCGGGCAGTTTGGGCCCTTGAAATGGGTTGACCTAAAGGGAAAGGCTATCGGGCTTTCGGATTTGGACCTATCAAGCCTGAACCAGGCCAGAATATACATTTGGGCTTGAATTAAGGCCCAAAGCCCAGTCCAATTATTTACGGGCTCGGGTTCGGGCTGGATTATATGGGTCGGGTTTTGAGTCGGATCATGCTGGCCCGTCCCAATACCCAACCCTACCCCATAATCTATACTCTCCACTTTTAAGTTTTTTAGATAAATTTCATAAGATCTACCCTTATCAAATAAAATATTATATTTTATTAATACTACTTATGAAAATCATTTTGATAAAATATCACCTATTTTTTTGGAATGCAGTGAATATATATAGTAAGTAGGAGGGAATACATATAGTAAATTGGAGGGGGAAGATAGACGGCCAGAGAAAAGAAAGAGGCTGTTTTTGGAAATTTCAAAGAACGACGTCTATGACATTTGCCAGATAAAATAACGGTAGATAGTCAGAGAGAGAGAGAGAGAGAGAGAGAGTGGAGGGGCATTTGTTAGGAGAGGAGATTCGAGAATCAGACTACCGGGAGGGGACCACGTGTTAAAAGAAAAGAGACAACTGAGCTTTCCCAGCTGAAGTTGGGATATTTTGCCCCGCGATTGCACAACAGAGAGGCCACCCACGTGTCACTACACTGGGTAAAAACCCAACTTTAAAATAGGCAATAGATAGGTTCACAAAGAATCATATCCAATCAACCAATATAAAAGCGACGGAAAAACCAATGAACCTGAAAGTCTACCCATATTTCGCACATAGGACATCGCCCTCTACCAACCACCTTATGGAAGATGTGTGGGTGGATTGACGACATGAGATGAGAACTGGTGGGATTCTACAATTACGCATTTTTCATCAAAGCTTAGGCGGTGGTAGTATGAGAAGAGAATCGGCGGGACGACTACTATGCTCACGGGGACTCCCTCAAAATAAACAAGAACAAACTATTTAAAAACGATTGAAAGATGCCCATATATGAGGGCGAGCATTCATTTGACATCATCCATGCTAATTCAATAGATGTTCTTTGATTTATAGTTCCCAGGGTCCTTTTTTGAGGATTTTTGTATTTGATTCTTCCTACTGAGAAGCGTACAAAATTGTTAAAGATGGTGATTACCAAAGAACTTCTTACTTGAGGATTTAAATGAGAGTAGAATATTTGCTAATTAACCATGAAACTATAGAAAGTTGTTAAGCTCTTTAAGGTGTTCCCACATGATTCAGTGCCTTCATATTAGGGATGAAAATGGTCGGATACGGATACGAATGTATGTATAGTCATATCTTTATCCATTTACAAATACGAATACGAATGCGGATACGAATATTGACAAATGTGAAAAATGTGTTACCATATCCTTAAAAATGAATACGAATCGGATACGAATAATAACAAAAATAATTTACTAATACACATGTTTAGGATGGTTTAAACATAAAATAGATATACCAGATAATGCAATTTCATAAAAATTATATCAATTATATCAACGATGGTGAATGCAATCATAAAATGTTGTTACACATATTTATAAATAAATATATTACTATACTTATGTTCGAAAACGAATATACGAATACGAATGCAAATATTAACGAATGTTAAAGTGACATCCATATCCGCATCCATTTTAAAACGAATACGAATACGAATGTCAAAATATGTATAAAACGAATACGATAGCAGATCGAATACGAATGTATTCACATTTGTTTTCATCCCTACTTCATATGCTTACTTACAACATTCTTTCCACAATGACCATCAAACTGAGGATATCTCGGCCTTGAGATTCCACATACTGTCAACTTTCGATACATTTTCAGTTTTCGTAAACGAAAGAGGAGTGTGTGGTACACTGCATCAAAAGTGGCCGCCTTTGAGAAATGCTTTTAACGAAATCACATTCACATAGTAGATAGTCACATGATTCCACAACATTCTTATATAGATAGCACCTAAATAAAGCCTGGACTTCCCATTGATAAAACAAGTCATCATATTTATTCCTATAAATTAGCCACAAATAATATGAAAATCCTTGGATGAAATGGACTTCTCACGTTTTTATAGAAATCTGACATCTAGCCCCCATGTTAAAAGAGTGTATAACCTCTTGTTGAAGTTAGGGGATTTTTTCTTCCCCCTCTTGTGAGAAAGTTTATAATATCTTCTACAACCCTCAAGTTGATGTTGATCAATTTTCATTTAGTTTATCTATCTGACCCATAGACAAAGGAAAAGTCGTTTTAATACTAGATAGCAAGTTATTTGGTGCTCTAAGTATCTGAAGACCTTCTTTCCAACTGTCTTGTTTATTGTTAATAAGGGTCATAGTATGGGAGTCGTCCTTGAGGGGAAAGATTGATATCTAATGGATTTGACAAGATGAGCTATTTTTGCATTATTTTAAGTAGTTTGTGAGGCATGTCCTTAGTGCATTACAACCCCTCTCCATAGGTTTACAAATATTTGAATCCTTGCAATTATATGTTATGTTAAGGGAAATTTGTTAACTCTAGTAGCTACATGCACGAATTAATTAGGATTTAGAACCGTTCTTTAATTATATAAAATTAAGGAAAGGATTAAGTGATCAAGTATATATAGTATTTTATATAGTTATGATAAATATTTATCGTTAATTAAAAATAAAATATAAAACATAGAAAATCAAGTATTTTATATAAAATATTCCAAAAAAATATATTCTCTATTAGTGACCTATTTTGATTCTATGCCTTCTTGAAAGTTTTGTAGAACTCCTCGAGCACTGCAGGCTTCATGTTGACCATTTTTTGTATACAAGAACATCTATTATATAATAATTTAACTTCTTCCTTTTTTCTTCTTTGGTCAACTAGTCAAAGTTGACATATGTCTTCTAGCCATTCACTCTCACCCCTCCAACTCACCCAATGCCTATTGAACAACGCACTAACTCCAGCCCAGCCAATCACAAACCATCCATCTTAACCCTTCGATCAATGTTACCCCCCGAAACCTACTCATAATCCCCTTCCTCTTATTTTGCATGAATCAAACCCATCAGATCATAACTTCCCAATCAATCAAACGTTCCCTCTCATGTGAGATCCAAAAGTCATCGAGATTTCGATTTCAATCCTAACATCCTTTAATCAACCTCCATCAAAACCTAAATCCAATCCCCAAATATGTTGTGACTAAAAACCCAAATTCGAATCCCATATTCATATCTTCAATCGCTTTCCTAATCACACCAAAATCCTCTACCATCAAACCATTAAAATTAACTAAGACCCATCTTATCATCTTCATTACATCCCTAATAACCTATTTATCAATCAAACAACATTGGAGCCCTCTTCTCTACTATAAAAGAAAGCCATATTCAATTAAGCAAATCATCCACTATTGTTCTTCGCTCAATGCGAAGGGATCATTAGTGACAACGACAACCTTAAGACTCTCGAGCGTGATCTGTGGCACCTGAACAATGTCGTTGTCCCCATGACTACTCAGCTTTCATTCAAAATCATCGAGAGAAGAGGCAATCACCGATTGCGTAGTAGCAATATCAATAGGCCATCGGCAGGTATATCATCTCTCTTCCCTCTTCATTTTTCTTCGTATTTTTCGTACTCTTCTACTGTAATACCCATCGTTCACACCTACATATCCACCTTCTTCCTCTGATTTTAAAACCAAATCTAAACCGATGACGTTACATTATCTCTGAACCCCTAAGCATTTTGTTTCACCCTCACGAGATATGCTTCATCTCAGATGAATCATAATTGGAGCTTCACTTTCGATCCATCACCGATAAACCCCTATCTTCACCTACATGTAATATCATGGTCAATCCCTTGCTTGAGCACATCCATATCTCCTTGCTGGCCGATGATCAGGATTATTGCATAGACTCTAGTCGTGTGTCTACTAGAGAGGAAGATCGTTCAGTAGACACCCTTGCCTCATCGAAATCGGTGTCATCTTTCGTGGATCTCCTAACCATCTCCTTGCACAGTGGAGCCCCCATATACACGAAAAACTCTACTACAACAACCGCAATTCGATCCCCATCTAACAGCCTGAAGATCACCCAACTGCATATGTTAGATCACAACATTCATATGATCCAAGAGAATCATGTGGTGTTGATCACTTAGATGGATCGGGGAACCTGTTGTTCACTCTTGGAGGAGCCAGTGCCGTCTGACAAGTCGTATCCGACAATTTCCGTACCTGATGAATATCCATTCATCACCTTTATTCTTTCATTATGGCCTTTAAACCCTGGCTAAATGCATGTAAATAATATTATTTTACATAAATTAATATCTATTATTTATTATGTAAATATTGTATAAAAATATTATATTTAAAGCTAAAAAATAATAAAGAAAAGAAAAATAAATGGAATACCAAAGGTATTTATGACCCCAAACCCCGAGACCTAGGCATCATGATGATTACGTCGATAAGGAATAAGCTAGGGGGAAGATAAGGGCTAATAAAAAAGAAATTTTAATTCATAAATGCCCAATAATACACTTTTGGGGCCTATTTTATTATTTACTATTTATACATCAAATCAATAAACTTTGTACATGAAAGCTGTAGATAAAAATGTATCGAAAAATAAAAATTATATTCCACATAAAAATGCATATTATGCATCGTACACTTAAAATAAAATCCCAAAACCCAAATTTCCCAAGCATGTATCTCCTACATTTGAACTCAAAATGCATCAAAATCTCCTTTAATGATATTTAATGTAAAACTTTTGTAAATGTAAAGCTTTTTACAATATCTAATTCGTAAAAAATAATAAAAATGTAAAACAGAAAATAAAATATATAATGTACAATATATAGATAAATATACCTATGTTTACACTTGTAAAAAATAAATCTATAATAAATTAACAATTAAAAATAAATAAATATCGTATTAAAACATTTTTATTTTATAACTTTTATTTAATTAATTCATATATTATTTATTCTTAATTATTTATCATTTGTAGGTAGTTTTGTCGTCTAGTGGCCCTACATGGACCATTTGGAGCCCGGTCTTGTTTGACTCAGGTTAACTCCCCGATCCATGTAGCCCTATCATTTTTCAGAGGCTTTGACCTCAACTTTGCTGAATTTATGTGCCCAATGCTTGCATATGAATCGATTGCTTCCTTCAAACCTTTTTCTCCTCGATCAACTCACCTTTACGCCACTTCAATTTTCCGATCAATGAATCTTTGTTGCAGCTGGGACACTTGGGCAAAGGCACCCCTCTACATATACTCCAAGCTAGCTCCATTTGAATTTCGGTCCATGTTCCTCTACCAAAACTCTAATCTTCAAGCATCTGGAGAATCGGTGACATCAATGTCCTCGAGGAAGGTTCAGTGTGTGTGTGTGTGGTGTCGAATCGAGGTTGATCTAGCTTAGCCACCTCCACCGCCGCGATCTCGCTTCTGATCGGTTCAGGTCAAGTAGAGCTTCGTATTTTCATGTTTTTTTCATTTCTAGGTGTAGCAATAGCGTAGTTTAGCACCTAGATTCTTGCGATTCTGTTTGGTTTAGTGTAAAATACACAATTTTTTATCAGTGGAGCTCCAGCTCCACCCTCTATTTCCGCATGTTTCGACCGTCCCTCTGCCTCTGCTCATCCCGACCTGACACAACCCACAAACCCTACGTTGTTGTGCGTGTAACTTTCCTACAGATCTTAAAGGGCCAAAGGACCCTCGCGGGTCGGTTTTTATTCCGAACAAGGCATCTAGAGAGCTTCTTCTTTGTCGACCTCTATGAACCCCTTCGGTGGTTCTTGGAGCCACATGTGCTATCCAGCCGGTCCGGATGCTTCCAAGCATCTTTTCGGCCATTTTGTAGTATTGGAAACCATTGGAGCAGTGAGGATCAACCGATCAAAAGCTCGGGGGTGTCGCAGTTCATCCATATTCTTCCACTTATCTTCAAAGTCGTCCGATCAAGTTTCCGTGCCAGTCGTAATAACAATTGTCGGATCTGAGGCCCTTCCACTATCAGATATCCTTAGGAGATCTAGTCATAGCTGCTCGCGACAAATTGGTATCAACCATAATATCTGTTCCATGTGTTAAGTGAAGATCATCAACCGTTGGATCATGCTCATAGGGGTAATTTTGCCCGATACCCTTGCAATTATTGTAATTTCATTTCACTACATAAATATTTGTTTGTAACATAAAAAGTTCTGGGTATTTTGTAGTTCACCTCATGTGCTTTACATAATTGCACTTAGGTCTAATCTATGTCACCTCACGTACTTATGCACGTGAGGGGACTAGGTATTTTGTGCCTAGGCCCTTGGATTTTCTTTGTTTCACTTTAGTCCACATTTTTGTAATATAAGTGTAATATTTTCTGGAAGATTGCATCTAACTTCCTAAACTATATAGTAATTTCAAAAATACCCCTCAATGTATAGTTTATTAGAAATATTGCAGAAAAAATGCATTTTTGGCTCTATACTTCTCTATTGTGTTCGAGATCGATCCATAAACTTTAAATATTTACATAATGCCCATACCATAATGTATTTTCTTTTTGTAAATTTTATTTTGCTAAAAATAGCTTCAAGCCTCTAAAAGATCCTAAAAAATCACCATATATAACTGATATATATAAATATATCACATATATTTTTGGTTCGATATTTAAGGTTTATTTTCTCTTTATAAAAATTTAAAAATAGATATATTTCCCCCATTTATCTTAGAAAATTACAAAAAATATAAAAAAAATATCTTGAAAAATCAGAAGAAAATATATTTTGTCTATTAGCCTATCTAGAATCTATAGAGTAAAAACCATTAAAAATAGAAAAATAAAAACACTAAAAATTTAAAAGCTCCAAAATCCTTTAAAAAATTAAAAAAATATCAAAAATTTTTTACTCCCATTCTTGACTTTTGTGTATCATATTGAATATATATTAAAGTTGGTTTTGGAAAATTTTGGGCTATTTAACTATTTTAATTTCCAAACCATTTCAACCTATTTATCTTAGCTACTATTTTACCTTATTAATATAATTAAAAATAAAAAAATAGTAAAATTTATAAGAAAAATATCAAAAATAGAGAAAAGTGTAGCCAAAACCATTTTATTTTGTGATTTTTGAATATTTATAGCTATATTTATAAATATAGAAGCAACCTATATATCTATATATACTTATAGTTGTATTGTTTATTATTGTAAAAATTAAAATATACAAATATAAAAATAAAATAAAAATATATAATTTAAAATCTAAAAAATATAAAAACAAAATTTCCAAAAAAACTAAATAATAAAAACCCACAAAAATTCAAAATCCTTAAAAATAAAAAAATATTTATTGTCTTTCTTTATCCTATTTGGTTATCTATCCCCCGTTCTCCCTGTGTTCGACACCCTACTTTTATTTGTCCACTAGACATTTGAATGTAGGTTATAATTTATTTTGACGTTGTGCTTAATTGATTTATTTCTTGTGTGGGTTGATTGTTAGTTGAACACGGTTGTTGAGAGGTCGCCATAGCGATTGAGTCCTCGTCTTGTGAGGCTCATTTTAGACCCTTCAATTTCTTGGTTCATCAGTACCCAATCAATCCGAATAAGTCAACAATCAACCCACAATAATGTATGCAATAAGATCAAGGTGAGGTGAAATTTATTATACCTTACAATATGTCTGTATAATGCGCAAGTGTATGAGTCGAATCACTAAGAGTAACATTAGATAGATATAATTATTACCAATTAATAATAGTTATTATTGCACTTTTTACCTTTTTTCATTTTCTGTGGGTTTTTATTTATATTAAATTTTTATGTACTTTTAATGATTTCATATATTTTTATATATTTTTATATTTTTAAACCTTTTTATTTTCTCTTTCATTTTGTAAATTTTAGTTTATTTTTTATTTTTTAAAATATAATATATTTATATATAATAGTAATAATAATATGTATTATATAATAATATAAGATATATATTATATGTGGTTTATTTTTTAAATATATATAGTCAAAATTCAGAAAATAAAATGTTTCGTGTTTTTTGTTTTTCTCTATTTTTGATAAATTGTTTTTTGTAAATGTTTATGTATTTTTAAAGTATTAACATATACAAAACAGTGAGTTGAATAATGTAGCTAAATGTTTTGAGGTTTTAAAAATAGATAATAGTAACAAAATTTCCCAAAGCTATTTTTAATATATTCTATATAATATAAAGAAAATATGAATAGAGAACATTTTTTGGATTTTATTTTTTTTATTTTTTATAATGTTTTTAGGATTTGTGATTTTTATGGTTTTATTTTTATTTTTTTATTTTTGGTTTGAAGGTAGAATATATAATAATATATATTCTAATTTTTTGGAATTTTTATAGGTTTTTTTTATTTTTTTCGTATTTTTACGAGAAAATAATGAATAAAAGCTCTTTTTTATTTTAGAAAATAGGAAATTAAGTAAGGCTAAACAAAGATGTGAGCATGTATAAGCATACCACCAGGGACCTACTATGACTTTCTTACAAATTTTAGTGCTTTTGAACCATTCAATAAAAATATAAAGGACAAGAAATGAAAAATACAAACTAGTAAGGATATAATTGCAATTAAATAACATGTTAGGTATTTGCATGAAATTTTTCCAAAGTTTGACACTTAATATACACAATATTAGAATATACAATGGCATGAGGGCTTGAGTGCAAAATGCACAGACCCTCACATGCTTATGCACATGAGATGAGGTGGTAGAGAATCAAATGTAAATACGAAGAAGGACATGGGTGCACTTGGAAATTTTACAATAAAAATTAAACTATTTAGAATATTATAGGACAAAATAACAATTATAAAAAGCGAAGGGAGCGACTTGATATTTACCCACTAAAGAGGCACCATCCAACGACGCTACGTGCTCCATATGGCTAACTTAAATGATTTGACGGTGCTGGAGGGCGTAACAGTTCGCCGATATTGGATGCCCAGATTAGATCCATGTCGTGTTCTTCATCCAACGGCTCCGACGAGGCATGGAAGAACAACCAAGAAGGTTGTCCCGGGGCTGCGCCTATCGATGATTTCTCGCTGGTTTGACTCAGCTCCGGAATCCCTACTCCTTCTTGGGGCCAAACCACATTAACAAGTGGTCTCTATTCCCTTCTAAGACCCATTGACGGGAACTCGGGGTCCTTTTGGTTCCAAGTATCCTGGAGCCTCAAACAAGCTTTGATTCCACTCTTTAGATGATGCTAAAGGCTTTCTCCTGCATAAAAAATGTCATAGGGCTCGAGAGCAGTGCTCTCGACCCAAGTTGAAGCTGAATAGCTTTGTGAATTAGAGGGGGGAATGATCAACATGCGATGGTGGAGGAGGATCTTGCCTGATTCGTACAAAATCAAGGTGGAAAAGAGGGGGTTCTGATGGAGAACATATAGAGGAACGAAATGAGGGTGAAGATGGGGTCAGAACAGGTCAGTGTCACAATGAATTAGAACTGGAATTTCATGTTCCAGACAACGAAAATCTCAAACTAAACCTAAGATATGAACTAATTGCTAGAATTAAAGGCTAACCTAAAATACTGGAAAGAACTGCCATAAAAAGAAACTAAATCTATCATCTTAGGACTTATGAAAAGTCAAGGAGCAGAGAGCTCTGCTAGGGGGATACTCTGGCAAGGTGGATCGCCAACTTCCAGTCGCTCTTCTCCACGCTAACACCTTTACGACGCTCCTTCTGTCACTAGGGGCATCAAGTGATCTATAGATATGAGTTACGAGGGATACAGGAGATCACAATTCAAAAGGGGACGATGGAGGTTTATTTATACACAAATTTTTGATGAGTTTCCATGGAAGATTGCATGAGGAGGAGTAGTTGGTGGAAGCTAGAGGGGTAGCGAGATAGAGGAAGGTTAGGGGTGTGGGTTTGCTGAAGAAATCAAGGGCCATCGAGCCCACGATCGATGGCGAAAAATGGGAGAAGAGTGGGTTCTCGTGATCTCTAACAAAAGTTGGAGGGGGCGGCTGGAAGAGAGGACAACTGACTTGAGGTCAATAGTCCAAGGCTTCTAGTTGGTCCACGTGACCCAACCAGAAAATTCCAGGGAACAATTCCCTTATAAAATTTATTAAAAACAATAAATGAATTTATTAAATAAAATTTAAAACATAAATTTTTTTTCTTATTTTATGTACTATTTTATGGATATTTTTATTTATTTTTACAATACTATTTATTATGTGCTAATATTTACAGGCATGTACATAGGTATATTTACCTATATTTCAACTATTTTATTTTTATTTTGTATTTTATATTTTATTATTATATTTAAATATTTTATATATTTATAATATATTTAAATACATATTTACACATTTTTATTTTCCTGATTGCAAATAAATTGATATATACATTACATAGGTATATTATACTTATGTTGAAATATCTATTATTTAATGATATTGTTAATGACTTTATTTATGATTATTATTTTAATTATGTGTTGTATAACCTATATAAATATTTAAAAGTATAAAAAGAACAAAAATGTATTATTTGTGTATTTATATACAGATACACGGTACAATAGGGATCCGAAAGCCAACTTTTGCTTCTCAGCTTCATTTTAATGAAACCACCTTCATTAGATATATAATTTAATTTTATAAAAAACAAAGGTGAGTTTAGTGAATTTTGAGCTTTGAATTTCTTGCTTATTATCAGATAATTACTTATTCACAACCTCTTGTGGGGCTAATAGTTTTCATTTCCAGAAAACCCTTTTCACTCCCCTTAGCTCTATCCCTTTCTAAGGGCATTTTAGTGAGAGGTTCTATAGGAACTGGATGATCATATTTAGTAAAATACCTAGCGAGAAACTCCTATGTTTCTTATTACCGTATTTCCGAACAAGTTCCCAACCTAAAGGTTTGATTGATAATATCTCACTTTGAAGGTTAAAAAAATCTTGTATTATCTTGTTGAGTTTCATTTCTTGATACTCTGAATGAGGAGTTATTGATCTGTAAAATTTTTGTTTGTGCCTTTTCATTTGTGTGCCCTAGTCACTGTGCATTATTTTTATATGGATTTTTTGTATTTTTTCTATGTGTTTTTATGTACAATGTTCATGTAGAACTGTTATTTATTTGAGGTGTGTACAATGCAAAATAATATAGGGTAAAAATATCTATTTATAGAAGAATTAAATTAGAGTTTGAGTATATTTTCTATACAATTAATTGACTCATCTCCCCCTACTTAATTCCTGGTCAACCAAGTCAATATTGACTTGGTCTCGAGACTTAGGGTCGTTCAGTATTTTCAATATGTCATTCTTTTTCTTTCTTTTCCTTTATTCTTTTATTTTGGAACTGACTACATATACTTACATTGTATTTATAGGTCAAATATTGAGTGTTATTTTGTACAAATTAAGGTTATTTACATGCATTTGTCTATGGATTTAAGGCTAAAATGAAATAATAAAGGTGATGAATGGAGATTCATCAGATGCTCACAAGGATGTTCAATCAAAAGGACATGTACCCACATCCACCGTCCAGATCAACCCTAGGTTACGTGCCCCTTGCACGTGACTTGAGCAAATTAAGGTAAGACCCTTCACTGTTTCAACTATTGGCACACAATTCCAACACTTGGGCAAATTATAGAAGCATCATTTAAGCTAAGTTTCGAGTATTTATTTTTTCCTACATTTACAAAAATACCCCCAAACTCATTAGCGAATATCTTTTGAATGAAATGCTATAAAATTATGATTTTTGATTCACTGTATAACTCGATCAATGCTCTTTCATCTGATATATTACATAATAATTTTGATTCTACATCTAATTATTTATAATTTTTTAAGCAAAACATTGATTTTGCACTTGTTTGTTCATTTTAAATTCATCTATATGTTAGAAATTATGCAAAACAGTCGCTGTGAGACTTCTTGATAAATGGAACCTTTGGCAACTTGAATTATATACATTCATTGAACATTTTTCTCTAGATAAATTGTTGTTTATATTCCTTTTTTGATTTGTTGGGACATAAATTGTATTATTTTCACTACTTGTGTTATTTCCCAAACACACAAATGCTCACATAACTCTATCTTGGATCCTTTAAGATCTTCAATGATATTTGTTTGATTGAGTAGATTCACTACCATCTGGCTCATGTGTCCTACCGTGTCTACCATAATTCTAATTTTGATTTCACAATTTGGTCTACCACTACAGCTAAGCCAATAATTGCAGACCATGTATGACATATATGATCTTCTACTTGTTACCCTTGACGATAATTACCCCAATTTTGATAACCTGCAAGATGTCGCCCCCATCGCTATACCCATATCCTTTGGGGTCTTGATAGGTTCTTTCTCATACAATGGATATGACAAACTTCTGTCCATCGTGACTCCATCATGCATCTTGATTTTTCCAGAGTAATACATAAAATTTGTATCATGCATCATTCCCATGATGATGTTCCCACCATCTATTGTCTCATCAATAGAGAAAAAAATCTTCATTGAAGGTCATATGGTAAGAACAAACTGAATCAAGTATCCTTCTGGTACTACTCAACTTTTGACATGTGATGGTGATGATCAAATCATATTCAAATGTGCACCTCCCCGAGCCACAACAACAACTATGGCTTTCTTTTTTGAGTAGTGTTTATTCCAATGTCATAGTTCCTTGTAGTAATTGCAGATGTCTTTTGAATTGTGATTCTTTAACATCGACTTTTGCTTTCCTTCCTCGTATTCCCAGAACCACCATGATTCTTCTCAAGAGTCATTCCTAATCCCATGGCAGGATATCCTACTTGCTAATTGCCATATACCAATGTTCACGCACATGCATACTCATGCAATCTTCCTCTAAGTTATCTCTGATCTTCCAAAAATAAAATGATTGAATGAAATTTTCATATGATAGTGGAAGAGAAATTAAAAAAAATCAAGGTAGTATCCTCATACTCTATCTTAACCTCTACATTTCTTAATTCCACCAACTATGTAATTAAGCGGTTTAGATGTTCCTTAAGAGAGGTGCCTTCTTGCATGTGAAGAAAAAACAGTCGATGCTTCAACAACAACTTACTGATTAGAGGCTTTACCATGTCTAAACTTCAAAGTATCAACCATAGACCTACCATAATTATCTCACCAGCAACCTCGACAATGATTTCATCCATCGAACATATCATAATGGTTGAATGTGCTTTCTCTTCCTACACCATTAACTCAGAGATCTTGAGTGCCTCCGCCCTCTCTTTGTTTAATGATGCTTAGATGCCCTACTACTTGAGAAGGGCACGCATCTTCTTCTACCACTACAAGAAATTATAGATAATGTGAGCACGAACATAGTCTCATTGTGCTCGCATTATACTCGTGATGTAGTCGTAATAGGCTTATGCAACTACAAGTAGTCGAAAACAATGTTGTCGCATCTCAAAGGCCGCAAAATCAATTACGATCACATTGTGATCATTTGATTCTCATAGTATGTGAGCATAGTTGGCCCGCGTGCTCGTAGTAGATGCAACCAGCATATTAAAAAATGCACCAAATGTGACTACATAGGGGACTACTTATAGTCGTGTTTTCTAATACTAGAATTAAAATTTATTACCTAATAATAAAATCAACATAACACATTTAAGAAAAAAGAGAAAAAACCCAAACATTGCACCATACACTCTACCATGGATTTCCACACAATGGACTATACAATAGCTTCATCATACAACACATGAGGCTAAAGAAAGTCTAAACAATTAGAAGATTAAAAAAGACTTAAAAATATACAATATCGAGGCCGGGATATATATCATAACTTCCAATTAGTACTACTTGTATCTCAAAAGCTGCAATATGGCTATCTATGATGAATGTTTAATTACCATTGATAAATAGGATCCACATTTATCATCTTGAAAACACAACGGGGCTCTCCAAAAATTCCACTTGCACGAGAGTAAAAATGAAAGGAAAGAACAAAAATAATTTCAAATCTGGATAGTTGGGTTGGATTTTCCCTTGCAAATAGTGTCTAAGGAGGGCACTGCTGTATATTCGAGTTGATAAGCGATCTAATCCCTGGACACCATTGACAGAGGCCAAACTTTTAATGTAAAAATTGCTGAAAAATTCCTCGCAACCAAATCACCACGTCATTTTAAGATATAAGGTATACAAGTCAAAACTTGCTAAAATAACATTTAATCATCATTGTCTCTAGTCCTAATGGGGCTAAAAAACCATTACATTATATGATAAAGCACATGATCTAAGTATCTATTTAGTGAAAACCTCCATTTTTTTACTAATACAGTAATATTAACATGTGAGTGAGAAATCTAAATAAAGACCAATGTGGGTGCATGCAGATAGGATGTTGATGAACATGTGTTGACACATGTATGGCATAGTCTACTATCTTTGTGAAGTGTCATAGAACAATCATTTACATGATTCACCCCACACATAATCTAAGATACACATGTTTGTTTCACCTTATGTATCTGTTAAACTCTGTAATAATGATGAAGGAATTAGATGGACTTTTCTTAAGTGTAGGGTCTGGTTGTTGAATAACTTTTATAACATAGTCTATTACTGTATAACATATCATTGGGGAGTCATATATATAATCCCACTAACTTATAATGCATGATCCACTAGATTCCTAATCATAATATTATACAACAATGCATGATCCCTGGACACCATTGACACGGGAAACTTTTAATGTAAAGGTTGTCAAAAGATTCCTCATAAGCAGCCAAATCATCATGTCATTTCAAGATACAATGTATACAAGTCAAGATTTGCTAAAATGTCATTTAATCATCATTACCTCTAGTCCGAATGGGGCTCAAAACAACCATCACATTATATCAACAAAACCTAAAAGGTTGCTAAATAGGTTCGCCATTTTACATTCAAGTAATATCAATTCTTTAAATGCTTAACTCCATATAGACCCAATGCTAACATACTCGATCAAATTCTTCAAATCATACTTTGCTATCCACATCCTATAATGGATTTCCATATGCATGACTGTATTCCTCATAAATTTAAGGGAAAAAAATGGTGTGTAAAAAACTACACTCAGATGGCAACTTCCTCATAGATCAACTGTTGTCGCATTCATTGGTTAACTTGCGCCACCGTAGTAACTGCTCAACCAAGTATGATGCCACAACATCAGTTGATCTTCAGGAATATGGCCAATCATCACCACAATAGGTGTGTTCTATTCATTTCATTACATTAACATTCTGATGTGTATATGTGTTACATTCTCGTTGATGGTTTTAGGATTGACTAACCCATATAGGCCCAGGGGGTTATAATTTTAAGGAAAAAATCCAAAGAATCAGGGTGAAAAAAACTCTGTTCAGATACATTGCTCCATACACTCATTATACACCTACATTGCTCTATATTCTGCACACTCTTGCATACATGTCCAAATACACATGTGAATTGTTCCTATACTATTTTCATTTCCTCATACATGTTTACCCATGATCGAGTGTTTGGAATTTATTTCCTCTTTTTTATCACATTTATTAGGTTGTTTAATACTTTTAAAAATTTTATAAGATGTTAAACTATGCGAGCAAGTGACACCGCTCAAATGTATCAACACCTGAAAGAAATTTTATTTCGATATCAATTGATTCAATATATTGTTCTAACATATCCTTCATATCCTTCCCTTATCCATGTACCTGCAAAACAGACACCAAACACATATTATACAATCATTTACAACTAAAATAATGATTACCTAATAAATGAATTTATATTATGCATTAACATCAAATACATGAATACTCTAAATATACACTAGTATTAGTCCTCCTTTTGTTTTTTGGTAGCATGGGATGATGATGTATCGTAGAGAATTCTTTTTTCAATTCACTGAATCTGAAGATGCTCCACTGTTAACCACCGAAGTCTGGAAGCCCAAACGAATTCTGGTACCTTAATCAACCTCCACATCTTGAACACTCTTGAGATCACAATGACCATGGTTTCTAGGAAGTCCACATCCGTAAAAGCGACAACCAAGGTAAGTTAGGTAACCCCTCCAAAACAAAAGTTTGTGCCTCCAAAGTTCGACGAGTAATATCGACCAGTCTAAAACATTGCAGGTAATTATCAATAAGGGATATTGCATCCCCCCATGAAATGATAGCCCAATAGAAATCCGGGAGTCTGAAGAGAAAGGGCTTGAGCATAGCAACTTGCATAACCAATGCAAAATCCAATGCATAGTTCAATTTTGGATACAAAAAATCTACGCCTTTTAGAGATTATCAAAAAATGAGACTAGATAAGTTGGTAATACCACGAGGAGTCAAGGCCTTTTTTTTACTACGACCCATGTCTAACCACATGCACTCTCTTTGATAATAACTCCAACAAGACTGGGTGTAACAATCATATCTATTCCCATCCTTCCAATATGAAAGGATATAAGTTGTTCTGTGAACTTCAGCAACAAAGATATTCTAGGAGAGATATTGTAGGCCTCCTGAAAGTACATTAATTTTAGTCTCCTCTGCATAGAAGCAAGGACATTGATATACTGAAATGTATCAAAAGCGCCTTAAACATAGCTCTGCGCTACATGCATGAAAGAAGAAATGATCCTTCTAAAGTACTCTTCACAATGACGTGTTCTCTCACTCATATTTGCAAAAACTAACATAATCAATTGATGGAGTCGCACAATCCAACCTCTTTAGACCTCTAAGAGAAAGATACACTATCGAAATTCACTCATTATCTTCCAAAAGATAGATAAAAAATGAATGTTATGGAAAGAACCTTACCTGCATGGAAACATGAGGATCCTATCATATGCGATCGAGAGTGACTAGTCGCACTAGTTACTCAGACAGCGGAATTTAAAAAAAATAAAGTGATGAAACAACTGATCCAAGAACACTTCTTGGATCATTTCATCTAAACCACAAATAAGATATAGGAATACCTCTTGAAGCGTGGTTGCGATCAAAGTCTCTAAGCGAGAGACCGCTTGTCTCAAGTCTGACCCAACAGAAGAGATGCTTGCGAGTGCATTGATGAAACACATCCTTCGCGCAATCCAAGATGCGAATCCCAGTGGAAAATCTTCTTCTTACCTCACATGAAATCCGAGATCTTCTTTGCGTACTAAAAGCATTGAGGAAGAAGAAGATCTATGAGTGGTCGAAGCAACGACATGACGGCATAGCGACGACGGCGATACTCTCTAGGTCATAATGTGGATGGCCACTTTAGAGAGAGAGAGGGTGTGTGTATGATGATAATAAGGAGAGATAGATTGTGAATTATACGTTGTAAAAGAAGAGCTAAGCTTGCTTCTTCTTTTATAGAAATCCAATTGTTGAGATTTGATTTGTGTTTCCTTCAATGGCCATGATTTGTTTGTCGAACTCAGGGAGGCAAACTGTTGTTAAACTAGGGGTAAACTATAGATTACCTAAGGTAAACATTTCCTATTTTTTTATTTTAAGGATTTTTCTGGATTTTTATTTAAATTTTAATGAATTTTATATTATTTTTTATAATTTTTAAGTGTTTTATGATTTTTATTTATTTAAGAAAATGTTTAAATTTTTATTTGATTTTATTTTATTAATTTTATTGTGTTATTTTCATTTTCTGTTTTTATTGATTTTTAGAAAGTTTTAGGCTTTTTATGGACTTTGTTTTATTTTTAAGGAGAAAGACTATTATTTTATTGAAAACTGTGATGTTTTTCTGATTTTTAATATTGAAAATAATGCGAAAATATTTTTATTTATTTATATTAGAAAGAGGATGAAAATACCTTCAAAATGATAGGTTGTGCTTTTTTAGGGGATTTTTATTAAGTTAGTTATGATTTCTCAAAGTTTTATGTATTTATATATTTTTAATGGTTTTAATATTTGATTTTTTTATTTTTGGTTTATTATGTAAAATATGGTAAAATATGATAAAAGGAACTTCAGGAAATTTTTATGTTATTTTTTAAAATGTTTTTGTTTCTATTTTTTATGTGTTTTAATATTTGTTATGTTCTTGTAGTTATATTTGTTTTCTTTTGAATGATTTATTTAGTAATAGAAAGTATTTTTATTATTTTTTTAAAAATACTACTTAGTACTGTATCTAGTATATTACTATATACTATTACGTATTTGATTCTATTTTTATCTTATGTATTATAGTATAGTTTAATATGTATTGTATAGGGGTATGGATGCAATAAAACTGGGAATAAGGGGTATGTGTGTAATTCTATAGAATCGGAGGGGTAAAGTATGCAAATGTCAGTAGAACTGGGGCATCCATGCAAAAATTCCAATCTACACGCACGGGTCACGTGCTTGAGCTGCTTAACTGTTAATGACCCGAGAGAAAAATAATCCAGACGCACGTGTGCCCAGAAATAAACCGGTGGGGGCGGTATTGCCTCTGGAGCGGACGCATAGCTCAACGCTGGATTGCTAAGGAGTATTCTTCTCCAATTTATCCAGAACACAGCGGTGGTGGTTCTGCTCGAGAAAGCATGTCTTGATGAAGAATTTACTCCTATTTTCTCACATGCGTTTAGTTCCGACTGCAAACAACGACGCCTTCGATGCAAATATGTCATGTCGTTTCAGATTCCTCTACTTTGATCTTCGCATATGCATACAGTCTGTATGCTCGGAAATGCATGTCCATATGCTACAGAATAGTTCAGGCAAATGGCTAGAAACTCACGGCATGAGATTAAGCAATTTAGGTTGATATCCGATCAGGCGATTTTTTTTTAAAATTGCACGTTTTCGGCTCCAAACGGCGACTTCGAAGCGGAATTCTCGACTCAAATCCTCGATAGATGCTCGGTGTGCGGAGATGTTAACAGCGACAGAATCGTTCAAGAATCCTGCAACTCGAGTGATACTTCAAAATATCCAAATGCAGGTGTTGTACTTCAGATTTCATTATGCAAGCATGCTTGACCCTTCAAGTATCCCCGTGAGATGATTGATCAAGTGCCGCAACTTCAAACGACGGTATCTGTCTTCAGCTTGATGCTAATCCAAGTGTTGAAATGTTGATCAATTAGCGACATTCCTATTCCTTCACCTACAATTTAATACAATATGCTCAAGGAAGTAGACCTCGGTCGGAGTTTGAGTGTAAGCTGATGAATACTCATTCATCACTCTTTATTCTTTTATTTTAGCTATTTATCTTTGCAAAACACCATGTAGATAGCTGTAAATATAATAAATTACCAAAGAGCATGCTTTTGTTAATATTGAATAATTAGCATATTTTTGTGCAAAAATAAAAGAATAAAGAAGAAAGAAAAAGAAGGAGATATTTAGAATAAATATCGAGTGACCCAAACCCAAGGGAGGGCCAAGCATTGGCCCGACTGCAAAGGAAAATAAGTAGAGAGAGATAGGGCCATTTGATCATGCACATATACCCTCCTTCATGTACAAATTTTATTGAATTAAAAATGTGTCTCTCTTATTTTGCATATATTTATAAAAACAAAATAAAAATTAGAAAAATAAATTAAAATAAAAAAGAAAATAATTTCTCTCTTCACATTGTATATACCATGTATAAACCAATAAAAGACTTATTTATTTTACCCTTGTACATAAACAATTAAAATCAAATAAAAAATAGTTTATACTCTCAATTTTATGTTGTAAATAAATAAAATATAAAATTTGGGTTTTTGTACAAAAATAAAAAAAATTAAAATTAAAAGTATAAAATATATAGGTATTTTATACATGTATATAAAATAATATAATGTATATAACATTAATTTATTTTTCAAAAAAATAAATAAAAATCACTAAAAAATAATTTGAAAAATAATAAACATTTTTTATTTTGTATATATTTTTTAAATAAAATCATTTTCTATTTTATTTTGAATTTACAAATAATTTTGGCCTGTAATTATCTAATTGGTCCATGGGGGATTGTTGACCCCCGGTCAACTTCCCCCCTCGACCACTCTCTTCGCGGATCCTCGTGCCGACCCGATCTTCTCCGAATTTATCCACATCGATCCGTCGACCATTTGCATTGATCCAGGGCTCCGATTGTCGAGGAAAAACCCGTGATTCACGCCCGACGTCCTTCTTAGGGGTCCGCTCCTCGATCCACGCGCTCCACTCCATTCTTCTCGGACCCTGCAACATATTTAGCCTCGGCAAGACGCACATTTTCACGCATTTTTGGCCTTCCCCCTCATCTCCGATGAGCTCCTCCTCTTCACCTGAGTAACAACTGATGCGAGAGAGAGTCGAAGTGAGGTAGCGAGCAGCCGAGAACCTCAGATCCGACGAGTCTTCGCCGTGCTCCGCCATCGGCGAGCCCGAGCCTCTGGAAGTGTCGAACCATCGAGGCGACGACCCCTGGAGGTCCAACACCTCCAGCCCAGACGGATTCCTCCATCAGGTAGTGTAGATAGTCTTTAGTTTGCTTAGATTTTCACTTTTTATATTTTGACCATCGGACCCTCATCGTACCACTCTACGCACTTCGACCACCCATTCGCCCTTCCGACCGTCCCATCACCTCCATCAGACCTCCCTCCACCTTCTTCGCCCATTCACTCCCCCTGATTCACCCCGGAACAGGACCTCGACTCTCCTCCACCGTCACCTTGTCGGAGAGCTCTGCTCCGCTTCACACATCCACACATTCCGCCCGTAACTGGGTCGAGGCATTTTCCCCTACCCATCTTTCGTTCTGTACAGGATTGAAGAAGAACGAGTCTCATCTGGAGGTTCAAACCTTGAAGCACAGGTGCTCCAGGTCTACTGTGTCGCCAGGCCATTTCAGGACCCCCCCTCATTGGAGACCACCATTCGTTGCGGACCACCTCCAGCGTCGTTTTGCCCATCAAAGCAGCATCGGAGGAGCCCCCAGGCGCGCGTAACGGCCGGACGAACTTCGCCGGCGAGTTGTTCCTCCTCCGCTGTCCGATCGAGCTGCTTCGCCAGGTCTCATCTCCGCCATCCATCTGCGGAGAGCTCGCAACCATCCGATCCATCTGAGGATCTGATCTGAAGCGCTGATCGTCGAAGGGGTACCGGCTAATCCGGACCGTTCGATCTTAAGTGGAACGCGCTTCAACCGTTAGATCTGTAAAAAAGGGTAAATTACTCTTAGGCCCTTAGCTCTATTTACATTTCGTTTTAGTCCTATAAATAGTTTTAGAAATGTGTTTATTTTTTACATTTTGCACGTAGGACCTTATGTTTGTTCTAAATTGCAATTTAGTCCTTCTGTATGTGGAGCACGTGCAGCGACATGTGATATTTGGGGCTATTTACATATTTTCTCCTGAACCTTTCTGCTGTTAATGATTGCATTTTTATAAATAGGAATGACAGATGTACCCCTCTGTGTGTGAATCACGTGCTTTCCTTACGCCATTTTGGGCTTTTTACAATATCAACCCCGGTTTTCTTTCGAGTGTTATTATTTGGCTGGAAGGTTTTCACTATTTACACTTAGGTCCCTGTATGCTGTGCATGTTTTATTGGTTGCATAAAATAGCAAATTGACTCCAAATTTCGTGAAATTTGGATACATGGCCCCTGCCACTATGTAAAAAATTCAATGATTTTTGGGACATTTTTGTTTTTATTTTATATTTTAAAAAATTCAAAAACTTCTATTTGCTCTACCGTCTAACTTGAAAAATCAAATAAAAATATTAAAAAACCTCTAAAAATTCTAAAAACTTGTGGTCTGTGTGTTTTGTTGTCTTTTTGAATCTATGCATTTTTGTTGCATTTGGACTTATAAAAACCCTAAAAATTGAAAAACCCTAAAAACTTTAAAAAAATCATTAAAAATTTAGAAAAAAATAAAAAAAATGCAATTTCTTTTCCAGCAGTTAGATCTTTATCTTTATTTCATCACAAAATTATCTCTGGAATTTTATAGGCTATTTAGTTATTTTTAAATAGCCTTTAGATTCTGGGTGCACATTGGTTTTTATTGTTTGTCGTCTTTCATTTTTAGAAAAAAAATTAAAAATATTAAAAATCTGAGAAAAATAACAAAAACACCTGAAAAAGTATAAAATCCAAAAATATTTTATTGTAATTTTCTGACTTATTTTGAGGCATGAAATAATTTGTTGATTGTGACTTTCCCCCTTTTTACATTTTCTTTATAATTCAAAATCACAAAAAAATTAAAAACCTAAAAATCCATCAAAAAAATATTTTACCATTTTATTTTGATTTCTGACTACTTCGTAGGCTCTTAGCCAATCTACGCTCCTTGAGTTCGACCCTAGTAGCTGTACCAGGTTAAATAAATAGCTAGACCGCTATTTGACTTGATTGATTGATTTATCTGATTTGGTGGTCTGATTTTTCTTGTTGACCTAGCCTCGCGATTTGGGTCGCAACAACACTGATTTATACCTTCACTTGGATCGTAAGGGATTTTTTCAGGTCATCATAAGTAGAGGAGAATGGATTGGAGGATCATATGACGATAGTTGAGTGGAAATAGAATTCAGAACATGAATAATTTTGGAGTGATGATGTATTAACAGGAAAAATGGAATGATAGGAGAAGAACAATAGAGAAGGGAGAAGTCAAGGATAGAAGAGAGGGAAAAAATAGAGAGAAGAGGGATGGAGAAAGAGAGTGAGAGAATGGAAGAGGGAGGAGTAGCAAATGAACTAACCTGGAATGTGTGATGGTGTATTTCGGCAGAGGGGTTGCCAGCGGAACGGGGCTCGGCGGAGCATCGGGATCACGGCCTCAACTGGCAGCGGAAGGAGGCTAGTTGCGCGACGGAGCGAAACTCCACGCCGACGCACGATCACGCCGCTCTATCTCTCATCCACAGCTTCGCTCGACGGCGAAATTGGAGATCTGTCACCTCTCCTCTCTCTACCGGAACTCGGTGGAGGATGAGAATCAAATGGCGAATGCCAGAATCGACAAGGGGTGGGGCTCCTATTTATAGGAGAAGATGAATCCCGTCATTGAAGATGGTGACAACACTGTGGGAAGTTGGTGAAATGGCAACGGTCGTCCGTTTGGTAGTTTGTTGATAGTTGGAGGCTGACAACGCGAAAAGAGGAGGAGGAAAGGGATGATCGACATGGAGGAGAAGAGGAGTCGGGGAAGAAAGGGGGGAAATGGTAAAGTTGGAGAGAAAAGGGGGAAAAGAATAGAGAGAGAGAGAAAAGAAGGGAAGAAAGAAAAAATAGAAATAAATAAAATTAATAAAATTAAATAATTAATAATAAAATTAGTTAATAATGATTTCGAAATTAAATAATTAATAAATTAATAAATATAATTAATAAATTATTTAAATAGTTAATTAAGTAATTAAGTATATAATTACGTAATTAAATATTAATTAAATAATTAAATAGGCATATAATTTAATTAATTAATTAAATAATTTTAAATAAATAAATGAAGTATTATTTATATAAAAATAATTAAATAAAATATTAATGTATTAAATAATAAAATAAGTTATGGTTTATTGTACAATATACCAATACGGATATGAAAGCCACGTTTTTCGTATTAACTCAGATTTTAGTGAAACTAATGTTATTTTGTAGATAATTAAAAAATATAATTTTAGGGACCGAGTTTTCTTAATTCGGAGTTCATACGGACGAATTATGAGGTCCAGAAGAAAAAAGTAGCGGCTTCGAGGCTTCAAGTTTTATTGATAATTTGGCTTAATTATATTTTTATATTTTTATATAAATTTTATAGGATTTTTTAAAAATATCAAGTTAATCGAGTTTACGGTTATTTAATGAAAAATCGACGAAGTTTCTACGTATTGTACATATATACAACGGGTTCAAAAAGCCGAAACTCACCAGTTTTATCCTAATATTTTTCCGATATTTTTTAACAAATAGTATTATGTACGAAACAGATTTTAAAAGTGAGTTTGGTCAATTTGGAGTTTTCTATAAATAGTTACAAATCTTGGAAGTCAGCTTTTGCGGCTTTTACGGTTCATTGCGGTTATTTTATTTTCATGTTGAAATATTTTTCTGATATTTTTATAAAATAATATATATTTTTATGAACAACTTTTATAAAAGGACCTCATCCTCATACTCGACCTACAGAGTGTCAGCTTCCACTAACTATTAGGACAGGACTTAGAATTCTCAAGTAGGGCCCTCTGGGCAAGGTCTCTTTAAGGTAGGCTTCACTACAATTTTCCAATTTCTAAAAAATCAGATATATGTTTAGAATAAGTAGAGACAATAAAGGGTTCTGTGTCATGAACTTTGTTGTACCGAAGAAACAACAATTTCCAACTACTGATATATATGAACCGAAAATGCTTAGAGCATTCCATCTGACGTAAGCATCTGGATAATCTGGAATGCGAAGTGGTCGACTCATTTACTCCGCTTTCGCTCTTCTATTCTCGAAGCTAGCTGTCAGAGTGTTTTGGTTTGAAGTGATTTTGATGACATGGTGAAAAATAGGTAAATTATATTTTTGGTCTTGATTTTCTGGAAATTTTTATAAGTTAAGATCCTTATCTCCCCCTACTTATTTCTTTTGTCGACCCGATTAATATTGACATGGTTTCGGGATTAGGATCAGTCTGTATATTACATATACATCCTTCTTTTCTTTTTCTTTTTCTCTTTATTCTTTTATTTTGCTTGAAATAAGTGTTAAATATATAATATTAATATGAGAATAATGGGGCTGCCCCTTGCAGGCAGCCAAGAATGGCTGCCCCCGTGCCGTTTCGGCGTGTTTTTTATTTTTTTTGAAAAATCTTGCCGTGTAAATTCATCCCTATATCCCTCCTATATGTCATTCGAATTTCGTCAGAAACAGAGGCTCCTACGGCCTCCATCGAGATGGTGTCGATTTAAAAAATCCTGTTACCGTTAAAAAATGTCTGTCTCGATGGAGGCCGTAGGAGCCTCTGTTTCTGACGAAATTCGAATGACATATAGGAGGGATATAGGGATGAATATACATGGCGATATTTTTCAAAAAAAATAAAAAACGCGCCGAAACGGCGCGGGGGCAGCCATCTTGGCTGCCCGCAAGGGGCAGCCCCATTAATCTCTATTAATATTTGTGGTTCGAATGATAATTAATTAGAATTAGTGATTATTTACATGTATTTTACCAAGGATTTTAGCCAAAATGAAAGAATAAAGGCGATGAATCATGGATTCATCATTCCCTTGTACTTTACCTTTTCTAGTCCCCTAGCAAACACTTATTCGATAAATAAGTGCAAGCAAGAAGAAAAAGAAAAAGGAAAATAAAAGAAATTAGAACATGTTTGTTTCTTTAAACTGAATATCACTTCACCCAAAATCCGGAGCTTGGACTCAGACCATTGGATTAATAGTGTGTCGGGACTCTATTAGAATTAGGATTTAAGCCTCGACAACTGTTGAGTTCCACAAATCCTTATCCAGATCCACCTCAACAGCCAGCTCAAATCCACCTATCCATCATGCAAACTTTTCGACTTTGAAAGAAATTTGTACTGTGTATGAAAGGTTTTAGCTCTTCCCGCTTAAAGAAATAAGGGAACCACCTATCCCAATTACACACTACCCTTGGGCCCTCATCCAACAGCTCAGTCCTCGAGGAGGGAGGTATTTCCTTCTAAGGTCAGGTCGTACTTTGTTCACAATCGAATATAGAAAGAAGATAGAAGAAGGAGAAGAGAACTGGAGTGTGATCGGTATAATCACATCTCCTGTGAAGCGTGGCTAGTTTAGCCAAGTCTCCACGAAGACATGTATGTAGGCTTTTCTGAAGCTCAGACCATTGTGGTCAGTTCTGGTATTTGGTGTATTTGTCTTCTTTTTGGTAGAGATAATTGTTGCACTGCATAAGTCTTTTGTGCCTCGATGGATATAGCATCTTTTCATTCATTCCATTTTTTGAGTTCTTGGAAAAATTGTGCCAGCAGATCCTTCCCTCATCCGAAGCTTTATTTCAACCCCAATCTCTCCCGTCTGAAAGCCTCATCACCGCAAGACAAGGATGGAAACGTACCACCAAAATGGATTGACCTTCGCAGCCTCATGCGAGTCGAGCGAAGTGCAGAGTGCTTGAGTTCAAAATTGGTTCAAATGGAGAAGAGTTAATGGATGACACAAGGTGTCCAACTTAGGCACTTTCAAGTTGAATTCCAAACACGGTCTCATGTAACCCAAAGAATTAAGTCTGAAAGACCTGAAGAGTCTCAATTCCTGTTCCTAATAAAGTCTCTTTAGAATTAAGTGGATTAAGGCCTGAACCAAGCTCCATCTCTCGGACTTAAATCCATTCGGTTCAAGAATCAGACTTGTTCTAAAAAATGCGAATGAATGCAACAATTTTTTTTATGAGGTAGATTTTTCGGCTTAAGCGTTTTAAGTAATTTTAAGGACTTTTGCAAATTTTTATTAAATTTAAAAACTTTTCAGTTTTTAGGGGTCTTTTCGAAAAAGTTAGTGGATTAATCCAATTTACACAAATTTTACATAGATTTTGTATATTTTACAAAGGATTTTGTACATATTTTATATACAAGATTGTACGACTTTTATACAAAATTTACAAGGATTTTTTAATTTTTTAAGGATTTTCTCAGAGAATTTTACAACATTTTTTATATACATTTTTAAACCGTTTTTTATAAGATATTTTTACAGTTTTCTTGCGGCTTTTAGAAACAAAAAATATACACTATACTTTTAAGGAGCCTTATTATTAAAAGTACGATAAAGTACGGGTTATGCCTTCTAAAGTGTGTATATATATAGCTATAGCCTATACTTAGCTCGAGTTATGTCTTCGTTTGCCGTTTCTTTGGTCACTATGAGGACATATATATAATTATCAAAATAAAATAATGTACATATTACAAATAGTCATCCTAAAAAAAGCTACAATGCGATCATTGAAATACCAATTCCGACTCCAATATGAACTGAAATTGAACCAACTCACTTCCATTATACTCTAAATTAAATTATCTTTCAAATGGCTATAGTTTAATAATTTTTGGAGTTACGGTTAAAAAGTTGATATTCTGGGGTTTTTTGTGCAGTTTCACCATTATTTATTGTACATATTTATTCATATTTATTTTTATATACATAGTGTACATATTTGTAAATATTATTTTCGTTAAAAATAAAAAGAAAAATATAATAAATTTTAAAAAATGTATTTTAAAAATTATTTCCTTATGTGTATATGTATATATTGTATTATATTTATATAATATTTGTATACAACTAACTTCCTTATATAAAAGTCACCAAAAAAATAAAATATCTCACATTAAATAATTAATTTAATTCAATTACGAAAATTATATTTAAATTTAATTATTTAATTCATTATTTGATTTTATAACATACCATGTATATTAGATTTGATTTTATTCCTTTGATGACCACCATTAAGGTGTGTAATTGATTTCTATAAATTATTTAGTTTATTTAATTTCGAGTTTCTTAATTAATTAATTATTTTATTTAATTATTTTATTAATTACACCAATAAACACCTTCCTTAAGTGTATATACCTTCTTTTTTCATTTTTCTTCTCTTTTTAATGGGATCCTCCTCATTTTTTCATTCTTTGACCAATCTTTGGTGGAGAGGAGCCCGATCTCGGAGAACCATCTTGTTGAAGAAGGGTACCCAACCTTCAAGCCATCTGGTGACAACGCATCGGCCTTCATCGATGCCATCACGACATTTCCAAACCTCGAGGTGAGATCCATTTTTTTTCTCGTCAATTTTATTTCCGATCTTTTTTCCTAAATAAATCTTAGTTTTAATTTTTGCGTAGATGTAGCGATCAAAATTTAGAGCTTAAAAAAATTCCACCACACATTTTCTTCCGACACTGAATTTTTCACATCACATCTTAATATCTCCATTTCACATTCTACCTCACACAATCTATCACCTCCGACCACGCACGGTGGTCGGAGACTCGGATCTCTCTCCCATATCACAAGATCCTCATCATTCACACCTTCTATTTGTGGATAAATAAATTAAATAAATAAAAAATACACATATTTATTTTCTATCTCTCTAATATTTGTTGTGCAGGTTCATCTAAAAATTTATAAAAAATAATAAAAAATTCATAGTTCTTGTTTACATTTTCTTAAAAAAACATTAATTAAAAAATTCCATTCACAATTTTTTATATAGTTTAGAAAAATAAAAAATAAAAACAAAAAAAAAACAAATTGTAGCATGCGCGGGCCGCCAGGCGCCACCCCTGCCGCCCGCACCTCCTTTCCAGCCTTCCACCCTAACCGCCACACAGAGCAGCCTCGCTCCAAGCACGGCCCAGCGCGCGTCACTGCGCTGCCCGAGCCACCGCCACGCCGATGGCCGCGTTGCCTTAGTGCACGCACCACCATCCTCTCAGCCTCCATCTTCTGCCGCGCTGCCCTCCGTCCGTGCCTCCTGTCGCCTCCGCCTGGATCGCGCCGCTCCAAGACACGACGCCAGCGAGCCACTGCCCGCGCGCGACCCTCCTCCATGAACCGCCCGAAGCTCCTGCATGCATCACCGTCGGCCGCCTCCGTCGCGGGCTGCGTGCTCCCCCGTATGACCCGACGCCGTCGACCAGTGTGCGCCTTCACCACCTTCGTCCACGCACCGCCGCGTCCGCCCCCCTCCCCTTTTACTCCTTTGATTAGGGCACACAAGAATAGAAAGAAGAAATCCCCAATTGAAAAAAAAGTATTATATTTTTTGGTGGTAAATATCGAAGGCACCCTTTGATGTTTTTGCATTTACAAAGAAGCCCCTGCCAGTCCTCCAATCATGTGCGGCGTACAACATCCCATAGGTAATTTATGATTTTTACCTGCTGTTTATTATTTTTCTATTTTATGCAAAAACTTTGAGTAAATTACATTTCAGTCCCTGTGCTTACAGGACTTTAATTGCATGTTCTTTTGACCGAAATAAATGTTTTTATCATTAAAAAAATTCTCAAAACATAGTGCATGATACTGCTGTAGTTTTTATCATCGTATAATTTTTTCATGAATTTTAGTTGAATTTTGATATATTTAAAAAATAAAAAATGCATCTTTTTGCTTGCCCGACATTAGAAAATTCATAAATTTTGAAATTTGCCTAAAAATCCAAAAAAATTATTATAGGTGTATTTTGGTGTCTTGTAATTTTTATCCAATTTATGTGCTTTAAGCATTTATAAAAATCAAAAAAATATGAAAAACGAAATATCAGAAAAATTGTAGAAAATTAAAGAAAAACTAAAAAATATTGATTCCAGTTTCTATTTGTATATATTTACTTGTAGTTTATTTTAAAAATATTATTCAAAGGTATTAGATAGTTAAAGTATTTTTAAGTTGCAAAATACTCTTGGCCTTGTACTATTTCCCTTATTTTCCACTGTTTGATTTTTAGAAAATAAAAAAAGACATCACAAAAATCTGAAAAAATTACCAAAAATATTGTAAAATATATATAATACAAAAACAATTTCTTTTTAATTTTATGAGTACTTTTGATTAGTCTGAAAAATACAAAAAGAGTGTGGTGTTGTGTATTTTTATTCCTTTGTGCTTATTTTAAAAATAAAATAAAAAAAAACTACTAAAATCATTTTTGAAATTTGACTACTGAGTTTTTAAATCGCGCTCTTTGTGTTCGACCCTGATCGCTATACCAGGTAAATATAATAGCGAAATCGCTTTTATTTGCTTTGATTGATTGTTTGATCTTTTATTAAGTGGCTAAATAAAATTTTCTGGATTGACCGTACTTGGTGATTTGGGTCACAACGACCATTGTTTATTTAAGCATTTATTTTTGTAAAAAATGGCATGTGAATAAAGTGTGGAATCACAAGACTGAAACATAATTATTTAGAATCTTTAAAATGAAATATAATAAGAAATAAAATGCAGATTAAGTTTCGCAATTTACCCAAGATGGGCGAGCCAAGCACATGATCTGAACTGGCGTGGGCTGATTTGCAATTTTATTAAATCCCAAGGATTGACTTGCAATTTTCCAACATTTTATTATTTTTTATTCCCTAGGGCTTATGTTCTGCTCTTCGTTCTTTCCTTCCAAACAATAAGAGAAAGGGGGCCAGCCGCCTCCCTCCCTCTCTTCTTCTCTTAGCCGCAGGCGGCGGAGATTGGCACATGGTGGGCAGTTGTGCGCGAAGGGGGAGTGGAGTAGATTCTTTGCACGTATGTTAGTGATGAAGGCAGAGGCATCACGGTAGAGGGGCGTGGCACTAGCGGAGGCACCGCTCGCGGACTGACGGCTTCGTTGGGTGGTGCTGTACCCTGGCGGTCGGAGATGGTGGTCGCGAGCGTGGCGGTGGTCGGGGCGATGACGGTGGCAGCATGGGCTACGTGGCGAGGCTGGTAGGAGAAGGTGAGGGGCCTCGTGCGGAGTCGAGACCTTCTTGCACAGAGGTGGCTGCTCCATCGGAGGAGGTGACAACTTCTTCGCACGAAGGAGATCAGGTATGTGGAGCGGGGCTGCGGTCGGGAGCTCCATATGATGGTTGGCGGAGGGAGATGGGAGACAAGGTTGGGGCGCTGCTCTAGGAGATCGGAGCTGCACGAAATGATAGTGGTGGGTGTTCTCTAGAGGAGATCACGCGATCGAGAACGATCGCTGGAGTGACTGCGTGAGCTCCACGCGGAGGCCGACCTGAAGGTTGGCGGCGGCTTCGCCAAGCAAGGTGGCTGGTCAATGAAGGCTCCACAAGGAGCTGGCCGCAGTCTTGCCATAGCTGCTTGTTCTTTTTTTTATTTTTTTATAAATAGAAAGATTTTTTTATTTTTTTAACAAAAAATGTAAACAATTTATTTATTCATTTATTTATTTAATTCCTGCAAAACAAATATTAGAAAGAGAAATTATATATGATTTTTTATTTTCATTTAATTTTTTTGTATAAACAAATGGGGATACAAGGACGACGGCTCGATCCAAGAAAAACCAAATGCGGAAAAATGTGCGCGGGTGCAGACCAGGCGAAGTGAAAGATAGATCCGGTTCTCCGACCACCGTGCATGGTCAGAGGTGATAGATTATGTGAGGTAGAATATGAAATGTAGAGATCGGAAAATGAGATGAAAAATTAGATTCGGGGGCGGATGAAATTGGGATGGAAAAATTGGAAATTTAAGATCTAAAATTTAACATTGACATTGAAGCAAAAATTAAATCTAAAATGACGTAGGAAAATAAATTGGATCTCACCTTTGAGTCGGATATGCCGTGATGGTCTCGGCAAGGACCGACTCGTTGTCACCAGATGGCTCAGTTGCTGGACACTCTTCTGCGACGAGAAACTCTTAGAGATCGGGCTCCTCTCCATCAAAGATTGATCAAGAGCAAATGAAGGAGGAGGAGCTCAATAAAAAGAAGAAAAAAATAAAAAAAGAAAATAGGTACAAAGAAGGAAGGTGTTTAGTGGTTAAATAAATAAATAAATAACAAAATTCGTAATTAAATAATATAATTAAAATAATTTATTTACAAAAATTAATTAGCCACCTTAATGGTAGTTATTTAAGGTAGAAAATCAAATCTTATATACAAGGTAGGTTTTCATATAAAATAAATAAATAAATAAATAAAATTTTCGTAATTATATTAATTTAATAAATTAATATTAGATATTAATTTTTTGGTGATTTTTATGTAAGAAAATTAATTGTATATAAGTAATATATACATATAGTATAATATAAACATGTATAAATAAGGAAATTATTTTTAAATAACTTTTTCAAAATTTATTTTTATTTTTAGTAATTAAGAGAATATTTAAAATTATGTACATTATGTATAAAAATAAATGTGAGCAAATATAACCAATAAGTAAGTGGTGGAATTGCACAAACCACCCTAGAAAATTGATTTTTCAACCGTAACTCCAAAAATTATGAAACTATAGCCATTTTAAAGATAATTTAATTTAGAATATGGATATGAGTTTGATTCAATTTGAGTTCGTATGGAACGGGGATTAGTCTTTCAACTATTGCTTTACGACTTTTTCCGAGTGTGGATAATTTTACACTATACATGGTTTGACTTTGCAATTATTTTTATTATTTAAAAAATATTTTTATTTACAACTTTTATTTAGAAAAAATATTTAATTTGAGGTCTATTTATATACAAATAAAATAGTATAAATTTTGTACAAATATACAAGGAAAAATATTTATGAATATTTTTTTGATTAAAGACCCTATCTCCCCCTACTTTATTCTTGATCGAGAAGGTCAAGTCTTGACATTCTCTTGAGGTTCGGGTCAATCTGCATTTATTCCATAAATACATCCTTTATTTTTTTCTTTTCTTTTTCTTTTCTTCTTTATTCTTTTACTTGAATATAAAAGTGTTAAAAATGCATATTTAACAAATGCATGCAAAATGAAAATTTCATGAAATTAGCGGGTATTTACAAGTATTTGACTAAGGAAATAAAACTAAAATAAAAGAATAAAGGCAATGAATATTGGATTCATCAGTGGACCTTTCCTGGATGCATGGAAATCCATGTCAATTTAAGCACTTTTCTATTTATTTTATAATTTATAACTCTATAAATTAAATACTAATTATTAACATAATATGTATATCACGAAAGATTTATGAAAATATTAGTATGTTTGATAAAAAATGTTTGCTACAATATGGATTATATATTTTACAAAACTCCATAATCATCATTATTTTACAATGTGCAGTTTAAATTTACAAAATTGTTACACAATTTACAAGTTTAGCAGTGGTTTTCTGAATTTCAGGAAAGACCCACCTCATTGGAATGGTCCCCTACTCACACACACATAAATATATATAAGGTTCAATGGGGTTGCCCTCTGTCCTCGCCTTATTTTTAGCATTTTTTATTTTTTTGAAAAATAACACCATGTATATTCATCTATATATCCCTCGTATACGCCATTCGAATTTTGTCAGATGCAGAGACTCATATGCCCTCCATCTAGAACTGATCGATTACAACATCTTTAGACCGTTAAAATTACCTGTTCTAGAAGGAGGGCATATGAGTCTTTGTTTCTGACGAAATTCGAATGATATATAAAAGGGATATATAGATGAATATATATGGTGACATTTAAAATAAAATTTTGTGGAAAAATGGGGCGAGGGCAACCATGTTTGTTGCCCCAAGGGGTGTCCCCATTTCTCTCTCTCTCTCTCTCACACACACACACATGCACGTACACGCACACACATACAATGGGGCTACCCCACCCCACCCCATTTTCATACAATTTTTTTATTTTTTTGCAATATATATTCAAACACACATACACACATCCCTCCTTCCCCACCCCATATTCTAGATAGAGGGCATAGGAGTCTCTTTTCCTGGTGAAGTTTGAATGATATATTGGAGGGATATATATATATATATATATATATATATATATATGAATATACATGAGTTTATTTTGCAAAAAAATAAATAAGAAAAAAGGGGTGGGAGAAACCATGTTGACTACTATGAGGGGGCAACCCCATTTTTTCCATATATATATGTGGGTAAAATGGGAGCAACCCCCAAGGAAAGGTAACTTGTCTCCTCCTTCCCCATCTTCCTCGGTTTTTTTATTTGTTTAAAAAAACACTTCCGTGGATTTTTATTATTATATCCCTATATTATGCCATTCAAATTTCACGTGAAACAAAGACTCTTACGCTATCCATGTAGATGGGGTCAATTTCAACAAGTTTGCGGTTGTTAAAAAAAGCCTGTATAATGAAGGCCGTTGGAGTCTCTGTTTCTCAAGAAACTTGAATGACATTATATAGGGATACAGTGACGAGTTTTCACGCCCCCCCACACACACAGGCACATGCACACGTGCGCGTGCGCATATACGCACACACACACACATCACACACAACACACACACATATGAGGAAAGGGAGCCTACTTTGTGAAGTAGGTAACCTTACCTACTTCATATCCATTTTTCGCAATTTTTTTATTTTTTTGAAAAATGCCACCGTTGATTTTCATAACAATATCCCTCTAATATGTCATTCAAGTTTCGTCAAAAACAGAGACTCTTACGGCCTCCATCCAGAACATGTAAAATACAGCAAATCTGTGACCATTAAAAAATGTCTTTCTCGATGGAGGCCGTAGGAGTCTCTGTTTCTGATGAAATTTGAATGACATATTAGAGGGATATAGTTATGAAAATCCATGGTGGCATTTTTCAAAACAAATAAAAAAATTTGTGAAAAATGGATGTGAAGTAGGTAATGTTACCTAGTTCACAAAATAAGCTCCCTTTCCTATAGGCTCCCATTCCAGACGTCATTATTTTAACGGTTGATGAACCTCAGTTTCATCATCTTTATTTCCTATAATTAACCCCCTTGCTTAATGTTTTGTCAATAAAACCCTTAATGTCTTGTAATTAACAGAGTCCTAAATAAATTAAAAATCACAAAAAATGACAAAACAAAAATTAGTGGTATTTTTAGACTTAAAAATACCCTCAAAAGTATTTCATGTCTTTGTATGATCTCTTTTCCAGTTTTGGTCAACATGAAACTTGTAGATCTCATCAAGATCTACAACTTTCATGTTTTGAGTTTTCTCAAATTCGGCCATCTTGGCCCTCAAAAATAAAAAATTCCCTCGAATAAATCTGATTGGGCCACGTGGCCCATTCTGGGGGCACCACGTGGCCCGCCCCTTCTTGCTGCATCCGCCCTTGACCAGTGCCGTTGGATCATCTCTAGATCCAACGACTAAGGCCTCTCCATACGCGCCTATTTTTTTTCAACCGTCCGATCTACCCGAACCTCTGATCTGCACCGCACGTTCACGCTTTAACCTCATGACGCCACGTGGCACCTTGGGCGCCCTTCGATCACGCCCGTGATGTTTTGATCTCAACCATCCACTGGTGCTATAATGTCGACCACCCGATCAGAGTCCTAAGCTAATCACGACCGTTCACCTGCGCTTTGATTTCAAAGCGCCACGTGGCAGCTCCACCGCCATCGGATCGCTTCCACCCGATCTAATCCTAGCCATCCCTTAGCACCCATTTGTCCGCCGTTGGATCTCCAGATCCAACGACTGACCGTCGTCGTCAACCTCCCGCTACCTGTCTTCCCCACGATCTTCACCGCGCGAAGACCTTTCCCCCTTTCCATTTTTTCGACCTCACCAGCCACCATCTCCACTCGCCAACTGCCCCACGCCCTTCCTCCATCACCCACGACCCTCGCGAGCATAACCTCCATCCACGAACCTCTCTCAACGCGCCCCATTTCCTCCTCGAAACCCACGTCTCCACCACAGTTACCGCAGACTCGCCCCTTCAAATATGTCGCCCTCCTCCTCCGATAGCTTGGTCCACCTTTACGCGAGGGTTCGCCCAGCCCTCCTCCGTCTCCCCGTGACAGGGGGAGGCGGAGGATTGAGCGAAGACGACGATATCCTCCGGTGCGACCCTCCACCCTGTACGGCGGAGCTGCGGCGCCTCCAGGCCCGCTCGAGCTGCATGGACTGGCTGGCCATGTCCAGCGAAGACCCGAGCATCCACCGCGATGTTCAGCCCAAGCCCTCACTCCGCCGATCTCCGGTAAGTTTCTCTCCTTCCTCCCTTGTGTTTTCTTTCGATTTCATCAATATAATCAGGCCTCTCCGGCCATCCCCTCACTCCGATGACCACTCCCGTAGCTTCAACTTCGTTCCCCCTTTTTCGCGCAGCCTTCCGATCATCCTCCCCCTCTTCCGCAACCCTAGTTCACTCCCGACCCACCTCCTCCGCCCTCGCGGCGGAGGAGCTCCGAGCTCTCCACATTCTTCGCCCCCGACGAGCTCCCGCTTCACCGCCACTCCACTCCACCTCGCACGCACGTATTTCCTACCCGCTTCGGCTATGTACTAATCATGCAGGCAACCGAATTCGTCAATGGTCGGAAGCTTCCCCGGAGGATTCTTGAGCTCCTTCGCTCTTGCTTCTCCGCCCTGATCAGCCCGATCCGTGATGATTGGGAAGGTCCCCGGAGATCCAGTTACCTCAACAATCCTTCAAGGAGCTCCGGGGAAGTCTGCTACGTCCAAGATAGAACGGCGGAGCTGGAGCTCCTTCGTCGGAGTTCAGCTCCCGCCGCCAGCAACAGAAGAGGGAGGAGAAGCAGCTGCCGTTGGATGGTCCTTTCCCAGCGACCATCCAACGGCCCAGATGAGGCCACGTCGACGTCTTTCGTCGCCGTTGGATCTTTGCTATCCAATGGAGCCACATTCAGCCACGTGGAGATGTCCGAGCCTCCACCGAACCTCCTGGAGCTTCGACCAGTACCGAGCCTACGCCGAAGCGCCTCCGAACCTCTGCTGATCCCGAGCCTCCATCCGAGCCTGGGTCGCACGTGCCTGGCACGTGCGTACCTGGGAAATTTGCAGAGAAGCCCACTGACTTCTCCACATTTGCAAGCAGGTCCATATCATGTGCAGTCCACGTGCATATCAGGCATTTTGCACTTATGCCCTCGCGACTTTCAGCATTTGCAAAAATGCCCCTGTGCTTGTGGACAATTTACAGGGAAGGACTCGTCTTTATTTTTATTGCATATTAGTCCCTCCCAGGGACCTGTTTGTAGGTATCTTTTTATGTTTTCTTTCATTTATGCTCTTATCTTTGATTTTGCGTATCTTGAGCATAGAGTATCCGATTCAGTTGATTTCAGTTCCGTTTCGAAGCTTGTTCGATGCACTTTTTAATGGCACGTTTAATTCTCAGTTTTGGGTACATGAATTCTGACGTGTTATTGTGTTCACCATGTATCCCTTATTATTAACTTATGCCTTGTTCACTTCATCAATCAAGTTTAATATTTTAGGCAAATCTGAAATTGATTCCTATATTATTTGCTCATCATATTTGCTCTGACTTAGGGTATATTTGAGTGCATTTCATGGCATTTATTTGCATGATAAAAATTGATAAAAAAAAATGCATGTTTATTTTAATGCATTATCTTGTTGTGTCTCACTTCATGCATAATTTGACCTATCTCAATCTCCAACTTAACACTTCACTAAATAAATAGAAATCTGATAAATAGAGAAAGGCTCGTGTCCCTGAGTTCAACCTTGGTATCTTACCAAGAAAAATATAAATTAAGGACCATCGCATTCTTATTTGACATGTATCAATGAGGTGGTCTCTTTGATGAGCCCGAATTGGCCCGACTGCTACGACATTTATCAAGTGTTAAAAACACACTATTAAAGGGCCGATTTTGCGGTTCATCAAATGGCGCCGTTGCCGGGGAGATGGCTCATTTCTCATATTTTTTGGAATTTTGTTTGATTAATTCAGTGTCATTTTTTATAGGTCAATTTGTCAATTCATTGAGCATCGTAAAATTTTCTTCTTTATTGATCTCTAATCCTTGTATTCTGTGGCAGGGCCCTTGGTGTTCAAGGAGGCGAGAAGCCGATGCTTCCTGCTGCGAGGAGTCACAGAAACACGTTTGGAGCAAATAAGGAAGAAAGAAAAAAAAGTATCTCGCATTTCATGTTTGCATGAACTTATAATAAATTCATCGTTTACAGCGGTCTTTGATTGAAGACTCGCGAGTGTAATCGAACGAATATGGTTGTGTGGGGATTGTCCCCACTTGAGTGTCGACCTAGGACTAGGCACGCGGCTCTCCGAGCTCATTTTATTTTTCATATTCTTATGTGCTTGATCGTAGGTTAGGTCACACTTTAAATCATAGGCGCACGTAATCTCGCCTCACTTAGCCAAACTTAAATGGATATCATTCCCCGCTAATAGATGTATGATTAGGTGCGGCTTTTTTGACTTGCATACATGTTGGATTTGGTTTTCAAAACGGCCCCAGTTTTTCACGTGTTTTTGTCAAATCACTGCATGATTTATCGCTTAGCCTAAATCGCGTTTTTTTATCGAATACATGTTTTTCTCGGCTTTCATTTCCTAGATTGATCACCTAGGATTAATGGAAAATGAAATGAACGATAGACGATGATTTTTTGATTGATGTGCTAACCTTAATTCAGTGATAATGCTAAATAAAATTGGGACTGTTAATTGCAAGTCAACCAAAAAAATGGAGTAAAAATCGGTTTTGGGAGAGCAACACCCTTGGTTACGCGTTGGTTTTTATTTCACATTTTTCTCCGCGTAATTATCTAACGTTTTATCACCAATAAAACAGACAAGATAATAAACCAACCTTGGTTGGTTTCATGTGGGAGTTGGTGAAACTAAGGGTTTGCTTGCTTGACTGAACCTTGTTTGATGTGACACGCACCCCAAAACCGAAGACACTTCATTTCATCTCCGAAGATTCAACCGCTCACTTGTATATCCATCCTTCTTCTTCGTTCACCTTGGGTCTCTTCCAACATCAATTTCCATCTTTATACTTAGGCTAATTTCAGCCTAAGTATAGGGGCGGACCCAAGTCCCTGAGATTTCTCTACTCATCTTTTCTTGCCTTTATACTTAGGTTATTTCTAACCTAAGTATAGGGGGAGCCCCCTCTTAGTGCCCGTATATTCCTATATAATTAAATGGACCTATGGACTCGTAACATCTAGTGCTATGAGGACATAACAAAGTTTAAGTATAGGGGGGGTATACCGTATGTACACTTTACTTACTTTAGCTATATTCTGAAAAATTTGAAAAATTTAAAACTTTTTGGCTAAAGAAAAATTCTTTGGACTAAGAGAACTCAAATGATTTCACGACTTTTCTATACTATGTTACACTATTTTGATAAAAATAGTTTTCGAAAACGATTTGAAAAATGAGTTTTACTTGTTTTGAAAAATCTTTTTGAAAAATGTTTTGAAAATCTTTTATTTATGTGACATGGTTTTGAAAATCTTTTATCAAGGAAAGTTGAGTCTAACCTGTGTTTTAACTTTAAAAACTAAAATCCATAAAAATTGCAAAATTTAAAAAAAAATGTTTTTGAATGAAGGAGTTGGATTAAACCTCTACTCTTACACCTTCACCCAGGATCTGAAATGTTCAAGGAAGCTTGATTTATGAGGTCTTTGAAATTTGCGGTTAACCAGCCTTAGTCATCAGGGTCATAGACTTAATCATCCACATTCCCCTAGGTTTCTAGATTTGCATGCTATATTCCATGCTTAATCTCAGACAAAGAGAATATGATCAGCACATCACATGACTGCGGTTTTGATTGAGATGAGTTGATTTTTCACCTGAGGAATTGGGATGAGGGATTCGAGTCTGGATTTGATCTAATGATGCTCGAGGATGGGATAAAATCTTTGAAGGCTTCATGAAACCTGAGTGTCAGCAATATTAGCCAGTGTGAGAACTTGGTTCTTATACTAATCTCTTAACATTGACCTAAGTGCCTGGGTGTGAATTATATAAAAAAATGTTGATCAGTGTGCACCAACTCTTGGTAAAAGCAGTGGAGCTAGCCAAAAATTATACAAGTCAATGAAATTTCAAAGAAAAGCTCTCATTCCACAAAGTCAAATATCAAAGAGCTTCCACCAAAGGCGAGCGCTCCCAAACTTTTCAAAGTGTCCACTTGGACCACCGCTATTAGGACCAGGAGTCGGGCTTGCACCAAAAAAGGGCTCTGCATCGTAAATGCTAC